>CAUYLG010019001.1:0-179199 GCA_963573385.1 Cacajao melanocephalus | reverse complement strand
CTTGCAATTTTTTTATGATGGAGTTTCCCCTTGTTGCCCATGCTAGAGCTCAATGGTGTGATCTCTGCTCACTGCAACCTCTACCTCCTGGGTTCAAGCGATTCTCCTGCCTCAGCCTCCCAAGTAGCTGGGATTACAGGTCATACAGTCCTGAATCTGATAGCAACAGAGCTTCAGCAATAACAGCAGATGCCATCTTAGATTAATATGGTGTCAGAAGTGGGATCCAAAGTAGAGCTTCTAATGATCCCCAGGAATGCTGAGTGACCAAACAAGATACCTGATGGACTCACTCGTGTCCACTGATCTTTCAGGGCAGCTGAGGATTTGTGGTAAGTTTTCTTTTGGATTCTGAAGCATCGCAGATTTGTGTTTCGAGCTCTCAGAGTTTCTTTGAGAAAATTTCTGTTCCAAACTGGGTTTGGAAGTTGTGATAGAAACCGGACTGGGTCCAGGATTGGATTAGATATGGTAATTAACTGGGTTGGATCCAGTTATAGGTCTCTGACATCTGACTGGGTCAGAAAGAAATTGGTAGCAAATGGTAAAATTGCAAAAATTGTAAACTTTGGTTTTTGAAAATTCTCAGGGATTTTTGTGTTCTACCCCTTTGTTTCATTTTTCTTGTTTGCTTAGGTAGGAAAAAAAAATCACTGGCCAAGTTGAAAAAGGGAACTAGAAAGCAAAGCCAATATCTTAGGTAAAAATGGGATCTTTAATTTCCAAATAACTGAGTTCTTTCTGGCTTATACATGCGTAAGTCTATAAGCCAGAAAGAACCCAGAAGAAGCAAAGTCTTACAGAAATGGCAAAAATCTTACTAATGATAACTTGCAGTGGAATGTTCTGAATGAACAACAATACACTAAAGTACATTTAAAAAATGAGGTCTTCCAAATTAGTCTTATCTAGGGATGCCTATTGATGTGCAGAAGTTTCTAAAACAATTTCAGTGTTTTTATTTAAAGACTTTACAAAAGGCAAATGAAAACTTAAGTGGCTAATTGATTTTAAAAAATTTGTTTTGTACTTTTTGCTGATGGTAATGGATTAGGCATGCACAGGATGATGGGACCCAGGAAACATTTTTCTTCCTAGGGAGGAGCTGAAGAGCTGATGGGACTGCTTAAAAAGGTCCCTTCATGACTGAAAAGTGGTCACCTGAACTTTTGATTCAGTATTGCTGCAATGTGTGGATTTTTCTCTGGCCTCCCTGAGCTTCTCACCTTCCCCACCCTGCCTCAGATAATGCTAGTGTCTCTCTCTCTCTCTGGGCAAACCGGTTGTGGGAATGATAAAAATCATTATCTCTCACAAAGTTTTAATTAATGAGAAAAAGGATTCATGAGGCTAGTCTTAAGCTGTACTGAATCTAGTGTATTTTATGCTATGAATTTGTTTTTCTTTGTCATTCTGTCATGAATAGGGGTAGTTTAGGTTAGAACATGGGCTTAGGAACCCATAGGTTTACCGTTCAAAACAGCCAAGCAAGCTGGTCAGTAACAAACTTTGCTGCAAGTCCCCAGCACAAACAAAAAACTGGATGAGGTCTCTATCTTGTTTTTTGTCCTTGGGAGCTTGACCTTGTAACCATGTGGTGGTACTTTCTTTTGGTCCCCACCATCTAGGGAACAGGAGTTTTGGGGTTCATGTTATAGTTAGCTCTAAAAATTACCTTAAGTAGTTAAAAGCTATTGCAAGTTCAAAATTGACTGCTCTAGACTCCTGGAAAAAGCAATGGAAACTACCCAAATGCTGTAGTTCAGCAGCTAAGGCCTCATCATTTTATGATAGCAGCCTGTTCAGTCTTAGCTGAGGGAATGAGCACTTTCTGGTTAATACCTTTGTGACCTTTATTATTTGTTACTTCTCTTCCCCTCTGTGAAAAACTTCTGGTTTCTTAAATTTTCCTCACCTTAAGCTACCTTGAAAGACTCTAGATTTTATAAAATCTGCTTACCACCTCTTTGAAAATACCTCATACACACGTAGTTACATTATAACCTTAGTTGAGACTTAATGGTTTCACTTGTGAAGTTACCTTTGGTGAAGATTAAAAGCCCAAAATATTGGCTGTCTGTCCTGGCAAAAGTAGCATAATAAAAAACTAAAAGAACATTTTTTAAGAGAGCATTATGATAATCCCAGCTACTCAGGAGGCTGAGAAAGGAGAATCGCTTGAACCCAGGAGGCAGAGGTTGCAGTGAGTTGAGATCATGCCACTACACTCCAGCCTGGGTGACAGAGTGAGTGAGATTTCATCTCAAAAAAAAAAAAAAATAGTCAGCTTAATTAAAAGTGGATATCCAAACTGTAGGTATATTTAAAAGCCCTTTATTTATTTATTTATTTATTTTTCCTTTCTCTTTTTGGATCTTGTGTTTCTGGTAAAAGGGTGTCTATTTTTTTTGTTTGTTTGTTTTCTCATTGACTTAATTATTATTTTTCTCCATTTTGTCTTGCTACTCTTAATGCACACATGAGGGGCCCTAAGACAACTTTTGATAGCCTGGGAATTCTTGGGAAAAATAGAGGAGGTACCACAACCCAGTTTTGAGGAAAAAAAAAAAAACTCTCTTTTTCTCATGAAACTCCAGGAACAGAAAGTGAATAAATTCATTTCAAAACCCAAGGCTCTGTTCTGTTTTGTATTATGTTATCTAATGCTTAGTTTGCAGGGTATCAGAAATTACTTCACATTATGAGAGAGCTTTGGTGTGTAATAATTAGGTAGGCAATAGACTTTTGGGGCTGGCTAATGGCAGTTATGGGGAAATACTTAGTTCTTTGCCCCTTTGCATCAGGGAAGTCTGCTCTTAGTCACCTAGGAAGTATGGAAATGTCCCCATCTCCCACTGAGAGATAAAACTCCCAGAGTGATGGGCTAATTGCAAAATGGGCTAATTGGTTTTGAGTTGCCATGCAATAAAATGCATGGTAAAGGCATTGCACAGTCTTGTCCTGTAGCATTTCTTTCTTTGAGGGGCTCCAGGATATGGTATAAAAATGAGCTCCTAAGTTTTGGAGATCTGTTTTTGTCTTCCAGCTGTACCTGCTTATTAGGCCCTAGAAACTGCATGTTTTCCTGGCTCTGCTACTTGATAAACTCTACCCTAAAGCCAGTAATCCAATTAAACAACTTTAAAATCGGCAAATGAATGATCTTATGACTACTGGTTATTCTTCTGTTTGTGTAGTTATATGTGTTGCGTGTGTGATATTTATGTAAAAGAGCTCTAATTAATTGACTTAAAGAAAAATAAGTACTTAAATCAAATATTTTAAAAGAAAAATGAAACCTAATGCCTTTTAATTAATGTGTCTTCAAAAATATTTGGGAAAAAAAAACTTTAAAAATTATTGGTAAAATAAGACATTTATTCTAAATTAAGCAGATCAGATGTTAGGTTTGCTAAATGCTTTAAGGTCATAAACTGCTTCTTTAATTTTGAAAATTGTTCAGCTTGCCTGCTGTATAGTTAGGTAAGGCGTGGGGGCATGTGGAGTTAGCCACACACCTAGCTATGCTGAAAAAAGTCAAAACTTATCTGCACTTCTGTCTGGTGTCCTAAGCTCCACTCTTAGCATATAATTAAAATAACTTACCAGGTTTTTCATCAAAATTAAAAATTTCTAAGAGTTATCATTATAACATGTATTTGAGACTACTGTATGAGTGATTGAAGTATGGCTGCTGGGAATGTCCAACACTCAGCTGTTGGTACAGGTACATACTCCTAAGTTATGTTTTCAATCTTGTCTACCTATTAAGTTAGGTTACAGTTCATCCAGGACTCAAATATAGAAGTACAGAGTCCTTCGCAGGCTGTGTTTAGTTTGCTTTAACAATTCCCCTTTTTTTGGCAGCCTCTCAATTTAGAAAGATTGATCAAAACTTTAGTTATTGATGCCACTCTCTGTCACCATCATAAAGATTTATTTTGTCTCAGGTTATAATTCACAAGTCTCCTTTAGTTTCAGCATGGAGCTTCACAAGTCTTCTTTGGTGTTAATGTGGAATCCACAAGTCACAGCTCTGTACCAGCTGAATGATTCTTTGTGTTCCTGCTGACCCAGTTCTTGTTGATTCTTTATGTTCTTGAGACCATTCCACTCTCAACAGATGACTGCATGAGAAACATTTAAGACTTAAGAGAATACAGCACACAAGGGGGACTGTTATGATTATCAAAAGGATAACAACAAAATGCCATTGCATACTACTTAGTAAGAATTCCTATGAAACAAACCAAACCAAATTAACTAAGTTAAAGTTAAAATGACATAGGCAGTTTAACAGTGTTAGGATCTAAATGGTCATAATCCTCATTTGGATTGTGATATTGTAACCGGATTTTTTCTTGGGTGCTGATGAGGAACAGCACCCCCGAGAAAATGCTGTGGGTTCTTGGCTTCCAATTTCTTGAAGAATAAGCAATGGGACCACTGCAGGTGCGCTGTATGTTCATAAAAGTAAATATTGGACCCAAGATGTGTTGCAGAAAGGTGATTTTATTTAGGTAGAGAAAAGAGAAGGAAAGTCGAAGAAGAGAAAGGCTTCCACAAAGAGTATGGAAGGGGGTTCCAGAGGGGAAATCCCAGAGGTGAAAGGGAGCTCCCACCATATGTGAGGGGATTCCAGAAACCTGGAAATCCAGCGTGGGTGAAAGAGCAGGGGAATTTATCCTGGGAGAAATTCCCACCTTCCTAAGTTCCTCTGGCCAATGAAAGGAGGTCTTTAGAACTTCCACTGGAGTGACTGACTTTTAGTTTCTTACCATGCTCTCGAAATTCAAACATAAGCTATTAAATCTCCCAGATGGAGAGAGATGGGAGGGGAGTATGGCGCTGGGAAATTCTTGCCCTTAAAACCACGCCCCCTCATGGACCTGGACAAAGAACACATTCCCTCAATATCGATCAAAGACTATAGTACACTGTAAAGTAACCTTATTTTTATATTCTAATTGAACAAAAGCAAAGATATAAAAAGAAAGTCTTGAAAGTGTCATGAATATCACTAACAAGAGTTGTGATCTCTAAAACTGTAATAAAATGGTTCATCTTCAAATGTCTTACTTCAGTACATAACCAAATTTTTATTTGATTGGTGTTCTATTTTAGATCATTTATATTTATAATTTTCATCTTTCAAGGTTTTCTTTTTATATCTTGCTTTTGTTCAGTTTGAATATGATAGGTCTAGCTGTAGGCTTTTGGTTTATATTCTGTTTGGTGTTCTCTGGGCCTCCTGGATCTTTGTTTTGACAACTGTCATTAATTTTGGAAAATTATTCATCATTATTACTTTCAATATTGTTTCTGTTTCTTTTCCTATTTCTTTTCCTTCTTGTATTCCCATTAAACATACATTGTATATTTGTATTTGTCCCACTGTTGCCAGATATTTTATTTCATCTTCTAAATTCTTTTATCTCTCTCTATTTCCATTTTGGAAGTTTCTATTGACATATATTCTACCTCACTGTTTTTTTTTTCTCTCTCTGCTGTGTCCAGTCTACTGATATAGCCATCAAAACCATTCTTCACTTCTGTTAAAATGTGTTGATTTTTAGCACTTTCTTTTAACTTTTTCTTAGAGTTTCACGCTGTTTACAGTGCTCATCTGTCCTTGCATGCTGTTCACTTTTTCCAATAGAATATTTAGCATATATATATTTTAAATTTCTAGTTTGATAATTCTAAAATCTTTATATTTAAGCTTGAATTTGATGCTTGCTTTGTCTCTTTAGACGGTATTTTTTCCTTTTAGCATATCTTCCAATTTTTTGTTCAAAGCAGGATATGATTTATCAAGCAGATAGAACTGAGGTAGACAGTCCTTTAGTGTGATATTTTATACTTATCTGGTGAGTAGTTAGGCTGCATTTACTGTTTGCAGTAGTTATGGTGTTGTAGGCTATCATTTTCTCTAGTGTCTTCGTATTTGTCTTTGAGTATTCCTAGAGATTCTTTAAGTAGGACTTGAGATTTGGAGTTCTTTTAACTGTAATGCCCTGTTATTATAAAGGGGAAATATTGATGTGATGGTAAGATGTGTGTGTGGCAGAGGAGTTGACTGTTTATGTTTTTTCACCTCAAAGGCTAGAGAGCCCTGGCATTTGGTTATTTTCCTTTCCCCAGGTCAGTTAGGCTTTTGTAAAACTCCAATGGGTTAGGCCTCGATAAAGTAGTTCTCTTTTTTCCTGGAGGGTAAGCTTTGTTAAGGAAAAGAGAGAACTATGGGTCTGAGTAACTCTAAGAATAGTACTCCACCCCTTCTCCCTGGTAGAAGCACCAGGTGATTCCCACCACACCCCATCTTCACAGTAAGAATCGGATAGAGCTTATGCAGATAAAACACAAAAGTATAGGAGCTTGCCTAAGACTTGGCCCCATCAGAATTGCTAACTCTCAAGCTAGTCTATACTGAGCATTCAGAAATTTGTCAATTACTATTTAAGAGGTTTCTACCAGTATTGGCTCCAGCTTCAGCCTTTTGCTTCTTAGCTTTTAACTTCTGGGCTTCAGCTCCAAGTAAACCATGATTCTCTATATCTATCTGCCTGTATAGCTCACCAATTATTCTGGCAGAAGTTTGCCCTGTGATCTAAATTTTCTGATACATTTAGGAAGAGTTGGTAATTTTTATTTTTAAAATATTTTTTTCTTGTTGTGAGGAACAGGAGTAATGATTTCCAAGATCTTTACGTAACTGACTGGACAAAGCAAATTATATTTCAAAAATTGGCAATCGCAATGAATAAGAATGAATAGATTTTCAAAACCAGTATTCTGATTAATTTGGGCTTATAGATCCATAGGTTTTCTCTTTTATAGCAATTAATTAGAATTATGTCATTATTTTATCAACAATTCTACTTTGACATTAATTTATTTTGACTAAACTTTTTCAAAAAAATGATCTCCTCACCCCACCTCATAAGAGCACAAAATGAGATTTAATATTTGAAACCTAAAGGTAACAAACCTAATACTTTGCCATATATTCTTACAAAAGTTATTGGGTTCAGGTTGCTCATTTTTTAGGAGAAATAAATCATTCTTTGGAGTTTTCTAAGGCTGGCAAGATTTCACTATAGTGGAAAAGATATCCATTTTTTCCCTAATTAAACCTTTCTTCTACAACTCTATTATAAAATTTAAATTTAAAGGGTTGGCAAATTTGACATATATGATGAAGGCCATAAAAATTGATTCCCAGGAATGAAACGGGAACATGGAAATGGTAGGGGCAGAAGAAGAAAGATGCTCATTTTCCTGAGGAAGCAGGAAAAGTGAAAACTCTCTTCACTTCACCTTGTATGCATAAAGAACATGAAGGAAGATGTTGCTAAACTGGTTATCTTTTGGATAGTTACTGATATCTGAGGACATTGTTCATAATACTTGTCAGAGGTTGACTCTAGAGATGGTGGTTCAAATGTTTCAGAAAAAGTATCCATATAGAGTATATAAAAATATGGTCATGTAAGGTTTAGACTTTGGTAAAAGATGATTAAATAGATTATATACATATATATATATATATACACACACACACATATGTGTATACATACGTGCATGCATTTATATACAAATACATGCATTTAAAAATAATTTTATATTTCAACTAATCTATATTCATTTTTGTCACATAAATTTCAAAAATAAAATAGAGAAGTGGTAAAAAAAAACAAGGTAAAAATGGACTTCAATAATCAAAGCAGTATTAATGTCTCTGAAAGTATTTTAGTGATACAGTTCTTAACAGGTTCTGCTTTCGAGTAAAGAGTAGTTGTTCTGCCTATGATTGTTCTGCTTGAGTCTAGTTCTGCTTTGTTTCAGAGCCCCTTTTACATCTCAGCCTTGGAAAATTTCTAATTTTTCCACGTGTAAACATAAATATGTTAGAAAATATGTTACTTTCCTCACTCTGCAAATGTCAGTACCTTCCAATATTCAATAGAATACTTTATAAACCTAAATTAAAATATTTGTGTCTGAATTATATTGCCACTATTTGAAGCTGCACTAAGGAATTGGGTAGTTTTTTGACCTAGAGGACTAACTAGAAGTTCAAGAAGCCTCTTAAAGTCAAATCTTACCAATTAGTAGAGGCAAAGCCAACTGTATCAGTTTGATTAACTAATCTCAGAGCATCCAAACTCAGAAATGGAGAAATATATTACATGACAACAACTGGATGTGATTTTTTTTTTTTTTACAACTATGGAAGTTAAATTGAATTCTCAGTATCTGGAAATGTTAGATAACTAAAAATGTAATGTTGATTAAAAAATGGTGGCAGAATTGTCACATTGGTTCAGAACACCGGATTTATGAGAGGAAAGGTTACCATCTGGGGGTCATGCAGCTTCCAACACAGTTGGTGTTTGGTAAAACTGAACAACGTACTACCAGTTCTCCAAATTCAGCATACGATCCTAGATTATTACTTCAAGGCTTCATTCTACTTAGCATAATCCCTCAAAAAGAAGAAATTTAAGTTTATTTTTCTCACATCAATTTTAAGGAGAAAACAGAGAAATGATAGAATTCAAGTTTAATACTAATGGGGAGTTAGCCTCTTTAAAAAAAAAAATGGGAACATTCTTACTGCATCAGAGACACCGGATGGCTACATTACTCTCCCTTATTTTCATGATGATTTATTCATTTAACAAGTATATACTGAGTATGTGTTCTCTGCCAAGCACTCTTTAGACAAAGCTATCTGTAATATATATATAATATATATAATATATATTAATCATAGTCTAATGTGTGGGGCAGAAATAAATAGCTAAACAAATAAATGCATACATAATATCAGGTATCTCTAAGTAACAAGATGACAAATACATATAAGTATTGGATGAAAAAGGGATAAAAGTTACTATATTCGTTTTAGTGGTCATGGTATGTTTCTTCGAACAGTTTATATCTAACAGAAATCTGAATAAAGTTATAGAGAGTCGCATACAAAATATCTTCCTAAAGAAGGTTCCAGTTAGAATAAACAGTCACTGCAAATGTGTTCAAACCGTTGCTTGGCATATTGGAGAAATATAAAGAAGGTCCATGTAGTTGGACACTGTTCTGAATATTTTATTTAAAAGTTTCCAGGTGCTTTGAAACAAGTTATGATATGGCTTTCACTGATGATTCACAAACTTGAATGCAAATTGTATTCACCTGGAGATCTTTAAAAACTATTGTCTGGATTCTACCCTGAACTTAGTCACTTAATTAGTATAGTGTGCTACCTTGGTGCCTGCTTCCCAGGTGATTCTAGTAAGCCACAAAGTCTGGGAATTTAACTGTGCTCTACATTACATTTGAATCACTGGACAGCATAAATATCAAGTTATTTAATAAAACAGAACATCATCTTCACAATCTGGTCTCAGTTTCTTTCCAATCTTATTTACCACTAGATCTTTTGCTGTATTTTTCAGCAGGTTTCCCAAGTCCTTTCCCCCCCACTCTGCTTTTTTAATTCAGTGCTGCTACTCATGCTGGGCCATATGACTTGCATTTATTTTCTGTTTGTCTATTCTCTCCAATGTCTTTTCTGTTTATGTATTGAATAGCTTCCACTTTCAGGCTAAATTCCAAAATTTTTTGAGAAGTCTTCTACCTCTACTAAGCTAACATGCACATTATCCAATTTTTGCATATAGAATTTTGATTTATTCTTGTTGCAGCATAATTATTAATGACTCTCATTTTACCCATAACAGAGTCCCAGTTTACACCAAAATTTACGTGATGACCCACTAATTGGTCCTCCCACAGTTCACATGTTGTTTATCATTTGCTGTAATATACCATAATTTTTAAGTAAGTTGGGTCCATCTTTTACTATGTTGTGAACTCTGTAAGAGGCAGACCACACAATAATCTCTTCTGTAACCTCCACAACAAGCACATTGCCTATAACACAGTAAATACTCAGCTGTGTTGAATGGCTCTAATGGAAGTACAGAAGTTAATGCATGTGAGAAATGATGCAATATTTGCATGAAACAGCACAAGTGTTGGTATTTTTAATTTTAAAATTATTTCATTTTAATTCTTACCCTTAAGGCCAGTTTTTCATCAGCTGTATAGAATATTATGAATTAAATTTACACAAATCCAGCCAAGGTCACTTCTGTAACACAGCAACAATGATTTTACCAATATAGTCTGAAACAAATTGAGGTCAGTGTACATTTTCTCATAGCCTTGCTCTCAGCTTTCTCCCATGAACTACAGAAGGTTTCAATTTACTGAAGCACCAAGGTAGGTAAGATCCAATCAAAGTAAAAGCAAAATCAATAAATGCTAACCTCAAAGGGCTAAATAGTAGTGACATCAGTCACAAAGAAAAGTTGTTTGCAGGTTTGAAATACTATTGTTCTATTAAGGTAAGAGAATAAAATGGCAATTTTGGACACTTGTAAGTTTTGTTTATCCTAATATTATTTAACCTGCAGACAAGGAGCTAACAATGTCAATTGCATTGTATAGGCAGAATAGTGCTAAGCAATGAGAGATAATTTGATCATCCCATCATAACTGAGAATATTTTGTCATCACAATATATTTATATAACATATTCAAAAAGAATCACGTGTTTTTAAATGTTTGTGATAACATTTATATAAATGATTATTTCTCATAACATTAATGCTTTTAAGGCCTATGTGTGAAGAATTCATGAATTTTACATTTGGAACACAATGTAAAAATCATAAAGGAAGAGTGAAACTATGGCACAAAAATGTATGAAAAGGTCATTAAAAGCATAACTATTTAATAAATGATTGTGTGCAATAGTAAATAATCAAGAAATTTAAGTTATATAGTTTTGATGGCTTGTTTGGAGAGGATTTCATCATTTTTCATCAATGATCTTGTAGTAATAAAGGAGTCAAATATTTATAACTTGTGATACAGTTTATTTTAAAATTTTGAATAAATTTTAATACTATCATTCATTGTCCATTCATTGATTCATGAATCATTAGATTGAACATTATGCAATTGCTTAATTTGACCATTTTGGAGCCACAAAACTATTAATTTTATATTTGACCTAATAGTTTCAATATCCATACACTTCAAATTTATACAAAATTTATGATCTTGTATTTTTTCAATCTCTCTGTAAAGAAAAGCAAAATAAGAATTGTGCATGAATCCTGTGGTCCATATGTTTACATAGAAAGCTAGACTCCTGAGCTCATGAAAATATCTTTAAATGTTTTGTACTGTTCTACCACATGATTTGTTGTTCTATATTCAGTACAGGGATCATTATTCTCTTACTTACATTTAGTTTATTTTTTCAGTACTTCTACCTTGTCACTAAAT
This sequence comes from Cacajao melanocephalus, assembly GCA_963573385.1. Classification (NCBI taxonomy): domain Eukaryota; kingdom Metazoa; phylum Chordata; class Mammalia; order Primates; family Pitheciidae; genus Cacajao; species Cacajao melanocephalus. Next base: position 167,835 of record CAUYLG010019001.1, on the reverse strand, counting down.
TGCCCAATCTTTAAAGTAATTCCATAGTACAGCATAGATGTAACTCTAGGAGGAAGGTTGAGTTCAGCAAATTACGGTCAAGCATACTGGTATTGGGCAGTATGTTTTTCCCAGAAAAGATTATGATTCATCCAGGAAAGAGATGGATATTAAGACATGGAACTGAAACTAGGAAGATAAGTATTATATATCACTGTGTAGGGGTAGACATGTTTAAGGACAACCTAGATAACAAAAGGCTCTGCCACAGTAATCAGGTTGGGGCTCATATGGATATTGTACTCTCTCACGTTTACACTTTTGTTATCACCTAAGGCCTAATAAAATTTTGATTTAATGTCTTGCCTGATCTCATCTCTTCCAGGTGGAACGGATAATGGGGTCAAGCAGTTAAGTGTATTAAAGTGAAAGCAGGGCTCCTTGAAAACTATGTATTACCGTATTAACTGATTGCAAATCCCCAGGGTAAGATAAACATACAGGATACCAGAATGTGACCTAATGAAGTTTAGCAGCACTTTATCACCAGAATATTGTCCCTTCTGTAACAATTTAAATTATTTAACCTTGGTTTTATTTAAAGTTTCTGTAAAAAATGAGCTTTCTTTTCAAATTCTGGAGAAATAATTTGTTAGAAAAACAAATTTATTTTTTCTATCCCATAAAAGGCAAAACAATTACTTTTATTATTGCCTTTTGACAATGATAGTCCATTAAATTAATCAGGTTTTCTTAATCTATAAAATAATACAGTCGTATGGCCAGTACATTTTGGCTTTTGCAATTGACTTATAGGTTAGATGAATATAAATCTTACTGCAAGGCACATAGTCAAAACCTAATAATTGATGCCAGAAAGTGCCTCTGTGTTGGGGAGGGTGACACATGGTAGATCTCTGTAGCTGCAGCTAGCACTACAGGGATGATGTTTTATTGGTTTGTTTGTTGGCTTTTGGGTTCGTTTGTTGGTTGGTTTTGCTCATCTGAAACCAAGAATTTGTTAAAACTAGTAGGGCAAACTGAGCCAGGAATAGAGGAATACATCAAAGTCCAATATAGCAGTTTGGAAGTCCAGGGTTTTTTTTTTTAATGATAAAGTTAGAAGCAATATAAACACAAAACTATGCAGTGGAGATCCAAGGAAGAAACAAGAGCAGGAACCTCATCTGTCTTCAAATGGCTCTAGTCCTTCCTTGCTGACCCCTGCACATTTTTGAAATGAAAGGAAAAAAATATATAAGTTGCTTTTCTTTAAAAAAGGTAGCAGACTGACTTAAAGAATAAATAATTATGTTAAAAGTAAATGAGAATGGTTTCTGCAGCTCATGTTAGGATGTGAATTATTTAGTAGCATATGCTTCTTTGTTATCAATTGCATAATTAGAGTTGAAATTTGTGAGTACATTAATTTTTTCCTTTGGAAAACTAGTGCCCAGGATAACAACCATGTCCTTTTCTTGACATCACATATCTGTTAACTAACCCTACTCACGCTCATACTGCTTTTCTTCTGGAAATCTATGCTTACAAGACAGGTATATTAGTCAGGGTTCTCTAGACGGAAAGAATTAATTGGAGATATATGCACACACACACACATATATGTAAACTCCCATATATATCTATACTTTCCTAAGTATATATGTATATATACTATATCTATCTGTATACATATATATACTATATCTATCTATATAAAAGAGTTTACTAAGTATATATTTATATATAATATATATATTATGTATATGTATATATATATAAAGGAGTTTACTAAGTATATAATATATATATCTATATAAAGGAGTTTACTAAGTATTTATATATATGTATATATTTACTATTACTTTATATACACATATATACTTTACTAAATATTTACTTTATATACATATATATAAATACTTAGTATTACCTGGGATTACAGGCTTGTGCCATCATGCCCAACTAATTTTTGTATTTTTAGTGGAGATGAGGTTTCTCCATGTTTGTCCGGCTGGTCTCGAACTCCCAACCTAAGGTGGTCCGCTGCCTCAGCCTCCCAAAATACTGAAATTACAGGCATGAGCCACCGTTCTCAGCCTGAAGCTTTTTGTAATGGAATGCTAAACTGGAACAAAGCAGGCTCCTTTGCTTTTTTATAATTTAAAATTTACTGTAGTCTTTAGGACTCCTTTGTGGTAGTGATCTCTGTGGAAGTAATACCTCATTGTGCAAATCCACAAGGTCATAGGAGAATATAATTCTCAAGCTCTTTTCGAATGCAATTAACTTCTTTTCTGGTTCAAACTCCTTGAGTTATAGCAATATATCTACCCATGAAAGCCAAAAATGTATTCCCATTTGTTTGAGTGACCCAGGCACATTACAGCTGTATAGATCACTGGTTATTATGGGGTGTGTGTCATGTAAAGAAGACCTTCAGCTTTACTGTAATAAGTCTTGGTTCACTTGGTTTTCAAGTGTCCTGTCAATTTTGGTTAAATATTGATAACTTTGCACAGCAGAATGCAGAATGTTCATTTTGTGGGTAGATAGCAGACAACTAACAGGTAAAGTGAAGCTTTTTATATTCTGTGGAAGTGCAGAAGTCATATAGCATATTGACATAACAAAATCCCATTATACAGAACCTTGTACAAAGAGTACAAATAATGACAATTTCCTACATGTGAAGTCATGAGGTTAAATAAGACATTCTGATCTTTAATAAAAACATGAAGAAAATTGCCCTAAAATAAATTTATTAACATACCTCTGACAACTAAAAGACGTTTAATGTACTTCAGGAAACATGAATTACTTTTCACAAGGAAATTCTGGAAAATCACAAAGAATACATGTATTATTAACTATTACTACCTATCATAACCGTCAGAGATAACATTAATTTTTTCAATTTAAAAATATCAGTGATATAAATGTATATTTGTAAGATATTTGTATATCTTCATGCTGCAAATATTTTATATGTTAGTGAAATATTCTGTACCTTAACTCTATAAAAATATACATCATTTTCTTTAAGATTTAACATCTTAGATCTTCAAGTAGACAGTTGATGAGCATTATTAAAGGTTAAATTAAGCAATTTTGAAATAAAATTACATTTTCTATAACAAAATTATTGCTTAAAACATAGTTAAGATTTTAATGTAAAAGTAATTTTTTAATCTATCATTTCACTTTTGTTTCAAAAATACTGAGCAAAAGTATCTTTATAACATATTCTATGCTAGGTACACAGCTACTAGCTCACAATAGCAGTGAAGAGGTCAGACCTTAGCTTCATACAAATATGTCAAGTTACGGGACAACACAAAAAATATATAATTCTTGAATAGAGATTTTAATAAGCAGTACATTGGTTATCTTGTACATACAACATCATATCCTCTAGGCCCTATCCCATTGCAACCCCTGAGCAGTGTTTAGTCCCTCACAGACTCTAAACAGCGGCTGTGTCTGCACAGCCAGATTATCTTTCAGGCACAACTTTCTTATCTTCTTATCAATTCAGCCATGCAAACATGCCTCATACATACAGAGCTCAGAAGTGAAGGGGACTTAAGGCATAGTGAGCAACAGTCTGTGACACTTGCCCAATCCCATTGCAGCCACTGGGCAGTGTTTAGTCCCTCACAGGCTCTAAATAGCAGCTGTGTCTGCACAACCTGATTATCTTTCAGGCACAACTTTCTTGTCTTCTATTCAATTCAGCTATGCTCATACCTCATACATACAGAGCTCAGAAGTGAAGGGGACTTAAGGCACAGTGAGCAACAGTCTGTGACACTTGCCCAGTGGGAAATGGGAGCTGATGTATAAATATTTTTATTTGCTCCATCCCCCAGCTTGCTCCATGCCAGCTCTTTAGGATAGCATTTGCAAATAGACTGTTCATACATAAATTTTTATCATAGGCACTGTTCAGGAGAAAAACCCAGGCTAAGATAGTAAGTACCATAAATATATTTAAATAGTAGACACTTGGGATGGGACTGTGGAGCTGTATTATTCAGCAGTCAAAAAGCTATAATAATCCTTTGCAGAAGCAATAACTTCTGGCATGAAGCAATATGGCATAATTATGCACACTGTCACTTGTGCTTCATTGGGAAAGGTGCAGGTGAAGGCTGAAGTGTTGGCTTTTGCGAAGGCTGTGGTACTTCATCAATATGAGGGAAAGACTAATTATAAATATGGGAAGAAGTGGTGTGGCTTTTTAAACCTAATTTGAAAGCCTTTACAAAATAACCATGTGATGCCCTAATATTATGAAATGCATCATCATTCAGAAGGAGTCTGCTTGATGTAATAGTGGAATAACTTGTTGAAGACTCAGCTAAAAGCCAGTTACAGAACAATTCTTTGGAGAGCTGTCCTTCAGAATGGAAAATATTTATAGAATCAATGGCCAATGTTTGAAAGTATGACTGCAGCGCACGGTGCTGAAGAATTAAAAACATGAGAGAAGGCTATGAGTTAGTCAGGAGACAGATGATTCAGGGTCCTATGATAAGGGAGATATATACATATATACAATTTATAAACACATAGAGAAAGATATATAAATATACATATCTACATATATACCTGTATATAATTTAGAAAAATAATGCTTATGCTTTGGAGGTATATGCGACAAGATTGCAGAAAATTAGAGAAAAACAAACAAACATAGAGTAAGGAGGTTATAAAACCAATGAGCCAGAGTATTTCAAAAACTGACTTTTTAAGAGAAGGAATAAATTGACTTTATGAAAGTTAATCAATGGTCTCAATGAGAGTAGTTTTGATGCTACGGGAAGAAACCTGAATAAATAGAATAATATATATATTTGTTCATTCAATAAATATTTATTGAGCAACTGCCATGTGCCAGACACTGTTCTAAGTCCCCAGGAAACATCAGGGAACAAAACCAATGAAGAGCCTTTATCACCTCATGAAAACAAATGAGAAAAAACAACATATTAAATAAATTACTCATTGAGTATATTAGAAAGTGAAAAAAGCAAAAGAAAAAGTTAAATTAAAAGTGGAGCCGGGGAAGTGGGACCAGAAGTGTAAAGGGAAGAGTTGGGAGATTGCTATTTTAAGGAGATTAGTAAGTAGGAATCATTAAGTAGGCATTTGTGGAGAAACTCAAAGGCAGAAGCTCATTGAAGGAGAACAAAAAGTCGGTCTCATGTGTGTAATTGGAGAAAAAATTTCCAGCCATAGAGAAGAGCCAGTGCAAGAGACTCATGGGGAAAGGCAGTGTGGCTGAACGAAACCTGTAATAGAAGAGTAGGAAGGGATAAAGACAATCAATAAATAGGAACGCCAAATCATTTAGGAGCTCGCAGGCCATTGTCAGAAATTTAGCTTTTACCTTGAGTAAGATAGATTTAGTGGAATAGTATCATTTGATTTGTGTTTTAAAAATAATTACCCTGGTTGTTCTGTAGTGAAGACTCTGGAGGTATAAGGGTAGATGCTAGAAAACTAGTATATATCTCACAGGCTAGCCTACTGCCTATTTTTGTAAGGCTTTGAATGAAAAAAACCTTTTTTCAGGTAAAACTGACAATCAACTTGATGATGGGAAATACTAACAGGAGTAGATTCCAGTTCTGTCATTATTAGACATGCATTGTTTTAAAAATTGTGCTCAATTAGTATTATTACATTTGAATTTTGTCAACAAAAATATTTTCTCTCTTGCTCTATATACAACTACATCATATCCTGGTTTTTGCCTCTTGTCCTTTAAAGTAAAAAATATTTACTAACTATACTAATAAAATAGTATTAAATATATTAGTAAATTAGTAAACATATTTGTAAAATGTTTAATAAAAATATGTAAAATATCTGACCCTTTAGAGAAAATATTTGCAATTCCCTGAATTAGAAAACTACTGAATTAATCGTCAAAAGAAATTGTGTTTCACATCTGAGTCTCTACAGTGGAATTGACAAAAAAAAATGGCAGAGTTCTAGATGTATTTTAGTAAAGAAAATATAATTGGCTGATGGATTAGATCTAGAACATGAGACAAAGAAAGAGAATCAAAATGTCATTAATATTTTTGGCCTGAGTAATTAGAGAAAGGAGTTGTCATCTCTAAAATATGAAAGTGGTAATGGGGCAGGTTTGAAAGCTAAAAATCAGTAATTCATTTTTAAGATGTTGAGATTAAGTTGGATGTTAAATATGCAAATTACATGTATGTAAGTCTGGTGTTGGCAAGAGTGGTATGAGGAGGGTGAGGAAGTGGAAGCAGTGAATGTAGATGCTTCTTTGAAGAGGGGGCTTGAGGCAGTAGATATATATGAATGAAAGTGTAACTACCCTTTACTAGCTGCCTAGACTGAGCTGATTTATCAAGACAGGCAAAATTGCAATGAAGAAAGAGTGTAATGTATGCCAAGTCAACTGTACAGGAGACTGGAGTTTTATTATTACTCAAATTAGTTTCCCCAAAAATGTGGGGATCGGATAGGGGATCAGAAAGTGGGGAGTGCTGATTAGTTTGGTTGGAGATGAAAGCACAGGGAGTTGAAACTATCTGCTTGCACTAAGTCAGTTCCTGGATGGGAGCCATAAGACTAGATAAGCCAGTTTATGGATGTAGGTTCTGCCAGCTGATCCATCAAGTGGAAGGTCTGAAAAACATCTCAAGCAATAATCTTACTTTTATGATAGTGATGTTATTCTCAGGATTGGGAGGTTTGGAATCTTGCAGCCTTCAGCTACATAACTCTTAAACCATAGTTTCTAATCTTGCAGCTAATTTGTTAGTCCTATAAAGGCAGTCTAGTCCCCAGGCAAGAAGGGGTCTTATTTCAGTGAAAGGCTGTTATTATCTTTGTTTCAAAGTTAAACTGTATTTGGTTTCCTGTTCTTGTGTTAGTTTGCTAAGGGAAATAGCCTCCAGCTCATCCATGTTCTCACAAAAGACATGATCTCATTCTTTTTCATGGCTGCATAGTCTTTCATGGTGTATATGTAGCACATTTTCTTTATCCAATCTGTCATTGATGGGCATTTAGGTTGATTCCTTGTCTTTGTTCTTGTGAATAATGCTGTAATGAACAATTCTATACTGAGTACCAGGTTGGCTGGAGAGATCCCCACCCAGGAGGTGCTGAAGGAAATGAGAGGCAGACACCCGGATAGAACAGCAAAGTGGGTCTATCTGGGGGAGCCAGCAGCCTTCCAAACTGAGAGCCCCAGGGGCTGAGAGCATTCCAGGCTGAAGGCCCCAAGCAGATTCTGATCCACATATTTATTCTCTCTGAATAGGTGATTATTATTAACAAACAAGTGTTCTGTATTTTCTCATAACACAAAAATATACCAAGTAGGCAGCTGTTGCCCAGTTACCACTGATTACAAACAAGCTAAAAGGTATTCTCCACAAGGGAGCCACAGGGACAGGGTCAGATATCTCGAAGAATTGTTTTAACCAGTGTGTGATATTTATACATTGTCCTGCCACTTTGGAATGCCCCAAGTAGTTTTCTACTTGGGATGAGGGTGCGGCTAGGTATTCCTTGTCATCATTTTTCCTAGCAAACAATATATTCTATCATACACTCAGTCTTCATCAATATTCATAAAAACATTTCTCAACATTTGTATGCATGTGCCTTTATCCTAGAATGATTCATATTCCTCTGGGTGCATATTCAGTAATGGGATTGCCGGGTTGAATGGCGGTTCTGCTTTTTGCACTTTGAGGAATTACCATACTGCTTTCCAGAATGGTTGAACTAATTTACACTCTTACCAACAATGTACAGGTGTTCCCTTTTCTCCGTAACCACGCCAGCCTCTGTAATTTTTTAACATTTTAGTAATAGCCATTCCAACTGATATGAGATGGTATCTCACTGTGGTTTTGATTTGCATTTCTCTAATAATCAGTGATATTGAGGGTTTGTGTTTTTTTTTTTTTTAACATGCTTGTTGGCCTCATGCACGTCCACTTTTAATGGAGTTTTTTTTTTCCTCATAAATTTGTTCAAGTTCCTTATAGATGCTAGATATTAGACCTTTGTCAGATACATAGTTACAAATATTTTTTCCATTCTCTATGTTGTCTATTAACAGATATTCTCATTTAAAATGGGAGCTTAATGATAAGAACTTATGGACATGAAAGAACAATAAACAGTGGGGTCTTCTTGAGGTTGGGGGGTAGGAAGAGGAGAAAAGATTATCATTGGATACTAGGTTTAATACATGATTGATGAAATAATCTGTACAACAAACCCTAGTGACATGAGTTTACCTATGTAACAAACATTCACATGTTCTCTTGAACCTAAAATAAAAGCTAAAAAATAAAATAAAATAAAGTTAAATTATAAACTAAGTTCCTCCTAAAGTTAGTTTGGCCTGTGCCCAGGAATGAACAAGGACCGATTGGAAGTTAGAAGCAAGATGGAGTCAGGGAGGTCAGATCTCTGACACTATAATAATTTCTCTCTTATAACTTTGGCAAAGGCGGTTTCAAAAGGTCCAAAGGTTTTATTTGCTATTATATTTCATCTTGTTTTACACATGAAGGATATTAATTATGTGAGCTGTTGATAGTAATAGGATGGTGCCAAAGATTTGAGGAGATTCAATTAGAGAAGATAACAGGGAAAAATCATCAAAGTTTTGATTGATAGGCTCAATAAGTATGACTCGAGGGCAATATTGTAAACACAACTTTATTTTAGCCTCCCACTCGTATTAATTCAGGTAATTTTTCTCTGCTTTTAGGTGAAAATTTAGACAGGTTTTGTTACTAGAAAGGGGTCCCAATCCAGACCCCAAGAGAGGGTTATTTGATCTCAGACAAGAAAAAGTTCAGGGCAAGTCCATAAAGTGAAAGGGAGTTTATTAGAAAAGTAAAGGAATAAAAAATGGTTACTTCATAGGGAGAGTAGCCCTGAGGGCTGCTGGTTGGCTATTTTTATTATTGGTTGGGTATGCTAACAAGGGGTGGATTATCCTTAAGTTTTCCAGGAATTGGGTGGGCAATTCCTAGAACTGAGGGCTTCACCCCTTTTTAAACCATGTAGAATAACTTCCTGACATTTCAAGACATTTGCCAACTGTCATAGTGCTGGTGTCAGTGTCTTTAGCATACTAATGCCTTATAATTAGCTTCTAAGGGTGACCAGGGGTCACTTTCATAGCCTTCTTGGTTTTGGTGGGATTTAAATGGTTACTTTAGCACATTCTGTTTTATCAGCAAGGTCTTTGTGACCATACCTTGTGCCATTCTCTTATCCTATCACACTTAGAACGCCTAAACTCCTTGGAATACAGCCCAATAGGTCTCAGCCACATTTTACCAAGCTCCTATTCAAGATGGAGTTGCTCTGTTTCAAATGCCTCTAACGGTTTTGTTACTTCTGATTATTCTTACAAAATGGAAATTCCTAAGATCTTTTAAAATTTCAAACACAGTCTGAACTTAGTAATTATAAATTCTAATTGCAGTAAATAGTCAAAATTGTGAAGTTAACTTAGTGTCAAATATTTAACTTAGTGTCAAATCCCTCCCTTACCTGGAATTCTTAGAAGTTTAGTCTGGGAAGGAGTGCCACATTAGGGCTGGAAGTTCTTAAATGTCCACAAGGTGGAACCTTTTTCTCTGGGCTTAGTCATGCTAATAGCTCAGTTTCTCTTGTGTAATTTCCATCCCAAATTGCTGGCAGTGCATTTCATTTGCAGGCAGCTTCCCATTCATTTCCTAGATTTCTCTCTCTTCATATTGACCCCTCACTTGGAGTTCTATTGCTTTTTCCATGGGTTCCTTTTGTGCTGAACTTAAAATGGCCTCAAAAATGGATATTGTATTATGAGGTCCACATTTGATTCAGAGAAAACATACTTGAAAATGTGGGGCTCCATTCAAAATGTACTCCTGTGTTCTAGACATAATAGTGACCCATCTTTGCCATGCGGCCCAAGCAGTTCATCTCCTTGTGTTACTCCTATCCTTCACACTTTCTTGGATGGGTCAAAACTATATTCTTGGTTCTGCTAAGTTCCATGAGAAATTATTAAAACTCATTTTTTCTTCCTATCAATGTCTTCCCTTTGTCCCTTGGTGGTGGAATGTAGGGTGGGGTAATAGCAGCTCTCTCTCAAAATATTGCTTTAAAATTCTATTCCTGAAGCTCCACCTTTTTTATATTTTATATTATTGAATTAGGTGAAGAGTTCAAGGGTTTTGAAACATGTTCTACATATTGCTTTCAATTTTTACTTTCAGTCTATGATATTTTATCAGAATGTCATATCTATTGAATCCAGGTAGTACAAACTGAATCTTTCCATTGAGTATTCTGTTACTTGCAAATTTACTGAGAAGATGGGAAAACTGGAAGTATAATGGAAAATAAACTAGCATATTGATATGGCAGATAGTCATCATGGTTTTCATCAGAAATAATTTAGAATATTTCCAAAGCATGAAATGAGTTTAACAGTATTCTGAGAGGAGTTTATAAAAACAATTCTTAAATATATGTTTTAAGCTTTAGGTACTATAACATTCAAAATCACATGATGTATTAAACATACATTGTTTGCAATTCAGTTGGGTGACTTGAACTTGCAAATCACAACATGTAGCACGAAGACAATACATTTTTTTATCTGAGTACCATGAACCCCCTTTTTTATTTACCTGGCATAAAAAATAAGTCAATCAGGATAACTTTGGCAGAACTTTATTATGATTTTATGATTTAACTCTCAGAAAACAGTTTGGGCTAAAATGGGAAGATATTAAGAGACTTTTAGAGACCCACCTTTCTGTCAGCTAAAACACTTTAAAATAATGTAATTTATCATTTTCTGTTTGTATTTAAATGGATTATCTTCAAAATGAATAAAATCCATACAGCATATAAAAGTGTTAAGGTTTGCTGGAGGAAGAACTACTTTCAATATTATAAGAATGAAGGAGAAAAAAATAGATGCGAACATTGATTTTCAGTATGTTTACAGGTTTTGTGTCTGGTGGATTAGAGAATGCCTGAGTTGAATTTTGAAGCCAGATGGAAAAGTAGACGTATGATTCAAAGCATGAACTGCAAATAATACCACCTAAGAGAGTTGTGAGAAATGGGGATGAAATAGTAGTCAGGCACTAGATAATAAAAGATCATGTGTGGCATACTAAGGATTTTTTTAATTCTACAGGCAACAGAGAGTCATTAAATTTCATCAAGGTAAAATCTCATGCTGGTGGTATTTATTTAAGGGATTTATGATGGATGAAGAATGAGAATCAAGGATCCAACTAAGAATGCTATTACATAGTTTAGTTTAAAGATAGTAAGAGGCTATAATGCCTCATAGCATAAAAAAGAGAAGGTGGCCAGGAGTAGTGGCTCAAGCCTGTAATACCAGCACTTTAGGAGGCTGAGGCAGGCAGATCATAAGGTCAGGAGATAGAGATCAGGCTGGCCAACATGGTAGAACCCCCTGTCTACTAAGAATACAAAACTTAGCTTAGTCCCACCTCAGGAGGCTAAAGCAGGAGAATCGCTTGAACCGGGTGGTGGAGGTTGCCGTGAGCTGAGATGGCACCACTGCACTCCAGCCTGGGCTACAGAGCGAGACCTCATCTTAAAAAAAAAAAAAAAAAAAAAGAGAGAGAGAGAGAGAGAGAAGGAAAGAGAAACATTAGTGAAGGTCAATTGGCTGGACTTGAAGAATAATAAGGTGGAAAATAAGAAAGAGCCCAAAGTCAAGAATAAGATTCAAACTTTTACAGCAGCTCTATGTTTTGGTATCAACCAATATAAAATTTAAAGAAAAGAAATTCAGTTTGGAAAGGAGAAGGAGGCAAAAATAATGATAAAGAAATAATTTAGTTTTGTAAATATTGATTTTGAGGTGCCTGCTGGACATTCAGATGGAGATATAAGGTAAAAAATTATGTATAAAATTTTGAAGTTCAGGTGGAGATGGAGGCAAGCTAAATTGATTTGGTACTCATCAAGATAAGCATATGTTGGTTTCAAGAGTAGAAGAGATTATCCAGATATAACTAGCTTTGTGATGCTGTTTTCAGAAGTCTTATTATTTTTGCAAGCTATGGAAGATGAAAAAATATTTCTTTGGTCTTTTATTTGTACATTTTATTGAGTTTTCCTTTCAAATTAAAATCAATGTATGCTTTTTACAATAAGCCAAGCAACTTTCTAAAATGACTTATGGTTTTGATTACAAATAATTTCATTAATATTATATTCTTCTGAATCTTTGTATGTTTTCTCATTTTTATGTCTCTGTAGTATTATTTTATGACTCAATTTTTAAATTCTTTTTCCTGCTTGTTCATTCAGGGATACATTATACATAGCAACCTAATATTTTATAAAGTGCATGAATTGCCTTTAGGAATGCTTACTATCTACATGAATATTTGTATATAACTCCTTAGTTGATGTTAATTTGGGGAACATTTGAGGCTGATCCCAAGGGCTGAACTTTCCAAAACAAAGACAAGAGGTCTGAGGCTCTGTATCCCAGTATCAAGGATACTTTGAATGCAGGCTGATCTTCAGACAAGAAAATTCCAGGAGAAAGACTGAGCTGTGAGGTGTCAACTGCCAATACTAGCTGTGTGAAAGAGGGCTTTATCCTAAAGCAGGAAGCATCATGGATTCCACTACAGTACCCACTTTGTCCCAGTTTGATTCACGTTTCTAGTAGCAAGCTCACCCCCACCTGGTTCAGATTCTCTAAGATTCTATTTTGTCTCATATCCTGGGGAAATGTATAATATGCATGCTAGCGGGGTGATTTACATCTTCCCTCTCTTCACCGCATTGTTCTCAAGGACAAATACCTTTTCAACATTCCTCTCACACTGAATGGCATCTCTGTTGGTTTAGGTGGCTTACGTGGGAGGTGAAGTTTTCTTTTATCTATTGATAATGACCTCTTTAGTCTGTGGCTGATACACTTATCCATTTAAGATTAAAAATTTAGTATAGTAGGTATCAATGAGATGTCTCAATGAATAAAAGAAAAGGCCAAGCTTATTCTTCCTTGCAGGCGTTTTCTAACAATAACCCTACCACTCACTGATGATTAGGCCAATTATCTTGCCAGTATGTTGATGACTTTACTTGCAGGTATTTGGTACAAGGTACTTGAAATGACCATATGGTAGCTGCCCAAGACCATGGGAGCCCACTCTTGCATCAGAGTGACCCAGATGAGAGATATGGAGTCAAAGGAGATCATTTTGGAGCTTTAAGATTTCACTGCCCAACTGGGTTTTGGATTTGCATGGGACCTGTAGCCCCTCAGTTTTGGCCAATTTCTCCCACTTGGAATGGCTGTATTTACACAATGCCTGTACTCCCATTGTACGTAGGAAGCAACTAACTTGCTTACGATTTTACAGGCTTATAGCTGAAGGAATTTGCCTTATCTCAGATGAGACTTTAGACAGTGGACTTTTGAGTTAATGCTGAAATGAGTTAAGACTGTTGAGACTCTTGAGAAGTCATGATCGGTTTTAAAATGTGAGGACATAAGATTTGGGAGGAATTGGGGTGGAATAATATGATTTGGCTGTATCCCTACCCAAATCTTATACTGAATTGTAGCTCCCATAATTCCCATGTGTCATTAGAGGGACCCAATGGTAGGTTATTGAATCATAGGGGCAGGTCTTTCCCACGCTGTTCTTGTGATAGTGAATAAGTCTTATAAAATCTGATTGTTTTTATAAAGGGGAGTTGCCCTGAACAAGCTCTCTCTTGTCTGCTGACATGTAAGATGTCCATTGCTCTTCCACCATGATTGTGAGGCCTCCCTAGCCATATAGAACTATGAGTCCATTAAACCTCTTTGTTTTGTAATTTACCCAGTCTTGGCTATGTGTTAGTTAGCAGTGTGAAAACAGACTAGTACTTAAAGTTCAATGGGACTATTATTGTGTCCTCTACCAAAAGTTTCCTACCTCTCCCTTTGGAAATTAGCACCTCTAGACCTATAGAGCCTAAGTTATTGGAACAAAAAGTACTTCCACTGGGTGACTGGAAGGACAGAAAACAACTCTACATCTATTTACCTTTCCCGGTTTCTACCTTGGGAAAAAAGCACCATCTAAATTTTGGTGATTTATCTTGGAGTATGACACCCCATCCTCACAAAATACCAACTGCTGTCTTGCACTTCAGCTATTGTGTTAAGAGGCCATTCCCCTGTTTTGTCATATCAATAGCCTTAAAGTTGCAGTATTTGATGAGTAGTGGATCACATCCTCATGTATCCATGGCCATATCTCTGTTGTAAATGATTCCTTTGATCAGAGGCAGTGTTATGAGACATTTCTACGAGCGGATCAGATATTCTGTTAGGCCTTGGGGACAGCCTGGTGATCAGGAAGGAAAAGGAAAAAATATTCATCAATTTCATGCAATATGGATTTTAACCCTTTCCAGGGTGTTAGGGGTCTAATGTAATCAACTTACCAACAAGTGACTGATTTGTCTCTAAACAACAAGATGTCATCAGCATTATGAATCAATGTGCTCTGCTAAAGTATGTACAGATATTAAAAAATGAAGAATGCATTTGCTAGATCAATGGCAACTTATCATGTACTTGAAGCAATGTTAATCTGTTCTAGCAAAAACACATTTGTTATGGTACCTTCATACTATATGGGCTGAAACTTGGATGAGTTTGTGATAGTAAACTCTCTTTTCCTTAGATTCACCTTTTCTTAGGGGCCAGACTGGTGAATTAGAGATATAATGGGAGTCACTACCCTCATCTTTAAGGGGTCATTTCCTTCTGGATGTGATATTAATTTGGATGTTTCTCCTGCCTGACAAAGAGGGACAGACTCAGAGTCTTCCTTTTTTCCTACACCACCATAATGGCTATGACCACACAGGTAAGTAAACTGGTGTGAAATTGCTGCTGCCTGTGAAGAACTGCAAAGAATCTGAGCTTTTACCCTCGATGCAAGTTAACCCAGAGGATGCAAGGCTTCTGCCTTAGAGGAAAGTAACTTGATTATGCACAGTAGACCAAGCAGAATGAGCTTCAATATTTACATGAGTTCCCTGCTCTCCAAGTCCTATAGGGGCAATGCAGAGTGGTTTAAGTGGGTGCAACCTGTGCAATGGGCTTGTTTCACAGCAGAGGAATATGAAGCTTAGAAAACACATATTTTTGATAATGAGTAGTTCACATGCCTTGGCTTTGCCCTGAGTGGAGACATTTTCTTTATTAAATTAGGCAATAAACAAACTGGTCCTGTACTTCAAAAGGAGGCACAATCTTATTCAGCAAAGGGTATTTGCTTGTACAACTATCCTTGAAAAGTTATCACAGAACAAAGCAACCAATGCCTCTGCTCTCAATACATGCAGAAATGTGGGAGACTGATGGGAAATTTTCTTTCAAAACTATTAAAAATATTATAATAGAATAATTCAAGTTCTGAAAATTCACCAAGGATTAGCTACCTAAACACAGTAGACCAACTGTCAATCAAATGTAGGCCAGGATTTCATTTAATATCTTGCTCTTATGTGTTCTGATTTTAAAAGCTGACTATCCTGATACTTCCAGTCTTCAATATTTGATGTCAAGTTAGGACCCGTCTTTAACAGTCCTTAAAATGTCTGGCAATTTTCTGCTCCCCATTGTATGGTTACATGAGTAAATGTCATGGTTATTTTGGTGGGGGAGGGGGTAGAATCTTGGACAATCATAATTACAAGCACTTACTGTGGTATTGCTAGTGTCCTTTCTCTGGGCACATTGTTTCTCCCTTAGCCACATCTAAAATTTGGTTCAAGTTTTCAAGCTGAGTAGGAAATATTGACTTCCTATTAACCCAGCCTCCCTCATCCACCTGATTATCAATCTCTGATTACTTTTGATTTTGTAAATAGAGAATACTTTTGTTGGCTACTGATTTACCTTGTCTTAAGCAACATTATATTTTGTTTCTTGACTGGTATCTTTTAGACAATCCCCCCTAGTTTCCGTTGTGGTCTTATAACTCATTATGATAATGGAACCCATCTAAATCCTGACATTTAAATGCTGCCACGTGGTTTCAATATCCCATTCCTTTTAAGGGGATATTTATCCCTACTAAGAAATCCAGTTATGTAATAACATCCATTATTTTAGGCTTTATTCGGCAAATACACTCATTACTGAGCTTCTTCACCATGCTGGTGTCCCTTTCTTTAGAAAATTCCTTGATACTTCAGTAAGAAGCGTTTCCACTGAGTCCTCTCTTAGATAATAGTATCACAGTGGATTTTGTGAGGTTACATAGTAAATCCAGTTAGCATGATACATTATTTGTACCTTTGATCCTTTCCTCCATTGTTTTCTATTCTAGAATTTCTGTATCATTTAGAGAAAGCCATTGCTCTCCTCAAACTTCCAAATCCCATTCCCTCTCTGTATCTTTATCAGAGTAATAAATCAAGAATCCTGAGAGAGTATGTCATATTAATAAACTTTCTGGTTTCAACTTTATGTTTCACCCCCCTTTAATCGTCATCCTCAGATCTCATTTCTATACATAGTCTCCTGGCTCTAGCCCATAATATGTTGGCTTGTTCTGTAGCTTGTTTTGGCTTTTATTTCCTTTTCTTCCTTAGTGAAAATGGCATTTCCCCAACCTGGCTGTGTTAGTTATTTATCTTATGACCAGGAGGGAAAATGGGGATAGATTCCAAGGAAGTTTATGTTTTCTTTCAAGGCAGGTGACTCTACATCGTGTTCAGGTAGGGAAGGATCTGGCATTTAATAGGGAAAGGTGAGCCACTTCAGCCCTTTAAGAGAGTTGAGAAGAATCTGGAGTCTTGATGATTTTCAAATGAACTCATCTGAATTCCCATGGTCTTGTTCCTTCATAATCAGAACCTTGATTTTGTTGCAAGATACTTGATTGGGTGAAGAATTCAAACATCACTGGAGCTCTGCTACTCTCAAGTCTGATATCTACATTTGATGCTATACTTCTTTAGCCCTCTGAATGCAGGAATAAAATAAGCTTTATAAGCTACCAAGGAATTCCATTGGTTTTTACACTTCATATTAAGTCAGCCTTTAATTGACTTTCCATTGCGCATAAATAGTATCCAACAACTCCTATATGATTCCATAGTCCTTATAATTACTATTTCCTTCATATCTCTCAAATGTATAAAATACTACTCTAGACAGTTAATTCCCATTCGTAATTATCTCACTTGAGTTCAACACCAGTGAAAATTTTAACAATTGCACTGCTGCATAATTCCAAGGACACATAGAACTTCCATCTACTCTCAGTAATATTTTTATAATGAACACATCACAGAAATTGACAAAGCTGTATAAAATTCCTCTCAAATATAGAATAATAATAATCAGCCTTTAAAAGTTATTACATGTTGAATTTTTAAAAACAACAAAACAAACAAAAACTCCACAAACCTTCCAGCCTAAAGTACCAATAGGTTTTTATTTTCACCCCTGGTTAGAGTCTTACTCTTTTTCATAAACAAGTTCAAATATTAAGTATTAAATTAAAACTTTGAGAGAAGAAGTTAGCTTTTACTTGACACTATTGTTTTAACTCACTATTTGACCAACAGGAAGTCCTGTCAGTCTACAAAAGCAATGAAGCTAGTTCCAAAGTAGGATAACAGAAAGATTCTGGAAAAGAGAAAAGTAAGAGATCAAAATTACAAATATTTTCAGAAGTTAAAAAAGTTCTCTGTATATTGTCACTGGAATATTTCCTCTGCTAAATATTACTTTTCTCATTCAGTCTTCCTTAATTGCACCTGTGAATGAGAAAGGAAGAGGCAGGGAATAAGGGAGAAGAGAGGGAGAAAGAAAGAGGGGAAGAAATAATAACTTCTTAACTGTAAGGTCAGCTTCTCTTAGTATCTTTAGCAAAGATTGTTTGATGTTTACTGGTATTGTTATGGACACAGTCATCAGGCACTTTCCATAGTCATTGATGAATAACAGTAGGTCTTTGGGTCCTGCAGTGAAGAACTCTATTACTGCCATCTTCTTCAGATGACTGTCCCATTTGGCAAATATTCTGCATGACTGCTATTGAGCTTCCATCTGTCACAGCTCAATCCAACATTTAGGACAGGCACTTTAAAAGGGCAATTGCTCTACTATCTAGCGGACTTAAAAAATAAAGAGAAAGAAAACACTGTGGGTGTTTACATTACATAAAAACAGAAGCTCATTTATCGAGTACTTCTTACAGGCAAAGCATTCTACATATACTTCACTTTTAATTAATGCAAAAATCCTATAATAGAACCATTAATTCCTAAGGGAAACCTTCCTCATAAATTAATACACTTCAAAATAGAATTCAAATCTGAAGCTGTGTACTTAAATGCAACTCTTCATCTTGGCTATAATTTTTCAAAAACTTAGATTAATGTTATTTTTAGGACATACTAAAAATTTTCATTTAAAAATATCAATTCCATTTTCTATTTATTTTCCCGAATCCATGTCTTTAGGCTAAGGCTACTCTTGAGTACTTTTTATTTGAGTCCATTTTATCCATTTCTTAAATAGTTGGCTTTATTTTTTAAAAATATAGAATGCCTGTAGCTGGTTTTTTCCTCCTTTGTTCAGTTCTATTTTTTTTTAACCATTATTATCAATTTTTTTTTTTTTTTTGAGGCAGAGTCTTGCTCTGTCACCCAGGCTGGAGTGCAGTGGCACAATCTCAACTCACTCCAATCTCCGCCTCCCAAGTTCAAGCAATTCTCCTGCCTCAATCTCCCAAGTAGCTGGGATTAAAGGCATGTGCCACCATGCCCAGCTAAATTTTGTATTTTTAGTAGAGACTGGGTTACACCATGTTGGCCAGGCTGGTCTCAAACTCCTTGTCTCAAGTAATTCACCCGCCTTGGCCTTCCAAAGTGCTGGGATTACAGGCGTGAGCCACCATGCGTGACCTTTTTAAACCATTATTCTTATCCCGTATAGCAAGATATACAAAATTACTTCACACAGTTCGAAAGTCCTCTGGGTAGAACCCCATTCTACTCTTTAAACATTTCCTCTCGTCATTATAAACAAGCACCCTACAAACCTACATGGATATATTAGCAGTTGTCACATACTGTTACGCCTCATTCTGTTTTTAACTCATGGTATTCCTCTCTTTATCTCTTCTTCGCCTTTGCTCTTCCAAAATGCCCTTTTCATCTACCTGATGAATTACTACTTGTCTTTCGAAATTTACTAGAAATATTTCCTCATCCTTGTGTCCTCTTCTGATACCCTGAAATCTAATATTGTTATTCTTTGCTATATTCCATATTATTCCAACTATATTCTTATGAAAGAACTTACCGTATCCCTTTCCATGTTTTCATGTCTCTCTCCCATTGGACTAGAATACTTGAGAACAAGTATTACTGTATTACAGTTAGCATTGCAATCCCACCGCCGTATTACCCAAAAGGCTTTCAGTAATAATGCTGTAAATAAAGAGAATAATTCATTTCTGACATTTAAACACCACACTGAAAAGTCTTGTACTGTGCTTACTCATAAATTAGAAAAAAAGTCGTATTAACAAGTTTTATTTTCTTACTTAAAGTAATAAAATTCTGGGAGAAATAAAATAAAAGTTTTACATTTTACATTATAAATTTTTAATGTCTTATATGGAATGTTTTCTAAAATATATAACTCTTCTATTCTAAAATTGTAAACTGATATTTAGCACAACATTAACAATTTTTTACATGAACACCTGTGATTGTCAAAGCACTTTTAGAAACTTATTTAAATGGCCATAAAACTTGAAAACTTGTGTTTATGATATTTTTTAAAAAGCTGTTTTTCCTACTGTTGTATTTGCTCCCTGAAAGTTCAAAGTGAACCCTCTCATTATTGTTATATAAATTATTTCATTGGTGAAGTGTTTGCAAATGGAATGCAGAGCATTAAGTGACACAAAATGCAGGATTTGTAGAACATAACTAGTAAAACATAAAACTTGTAAAACGGGTTTTGTAGGGAATATTGAGTTCATATTCCATTTTACCCAAAGCTCTATTTAGCAAGATTTTCTTTTATTACCTTGCAATTCACCAAGCATGAGTAATTTCCCCATCAATTCTTTTATCCAGTGGCAACATAAACACTCACACTTTTGGAAATAAAGGAGTTGCAGGATTACCGTTGCTCTGTTCAAGCAGCTATCTTTAAGGTTGTGTCAGCATTTCCATTACATACCCAGTTTCTTGAAGTTTATAACTTGCAGTAAAAACTAACCCTTGGGTTGAATCTTTACTTACAGATGTATTTTTCACTTCAACGTATGGAGATATAGCTGCAAGACACCCCATTTTTGTTAATAGAAGCCAGGTCATGAATCCCTTCCTGGCACATTGAACATATTTATCCTGTAACTTTTCTACTGGGAGAAAATTATTTTTATCAAAATATGAGAAGTATTTTGGTTTGATTTCAGAAAGTTATAAAGTGCAATACCTATCTCCTGAAGGTATGAATTTTCAATAGCTTTTCTATTCTTATGGCAAACTCACTTATTTTTTTTCCCAAAAGTGACCTTGGTAAAGTATAAGCTAGCTGATTCTACTCAGGTAAAATTAAAACTAAGCCCATATTTTTTTTCTTCAAAATCTATTTTCTTTCTTGAGCATGCCATTAAAAGATGGAAACAATTTAAAATATGTTTTACAAAAGAAAGTAAAATAATGAAATTGATTATTATCAGTACACTCTAGTTCTACTTACAGAATGCACATGAATTCTATTTCCACCCCATAGTTATTTGTTTGGGAAGCAAATGAAAGTTATGTATATGCTGTAGGTAGCATTTTTTATTTTTTAATATATGAATGTAATAACTAACAAAATTCTGATTTTTAAAATGTAAAAACATATATTATAAAACAAGTTACTATAGAAATTAGAAAATTTTGTGTCATTTAAAGTAAGCAAAATTACCCAAAGTTGAAAATTTTAACATATAATTTAGTTCCTCTACATTAAATGCACACACTTAGGTGTCATTATTCAGTACATAAACCTCCCAAATTCAATAAAAATCAGATAGCACATGTTCTGAAAAAATAAAAGGGAGATGTTAAAATCAATCAAATCAATGATCCTTGAGTCACAGATAGGCTATAGGTGTAAATTGTAATGAACCAAAACTCCATCAGTTCCAACATCTACCATAACACTCATAAAATACAGTATAAGTTACAATTCATATAAAAATCTTAACATGGTAAAAACAGAATGTATAAGTTGAAACATGTTTAAATGATACTTAACAAAAATACATATGCATGTTAACATTAATTTCAATGCTAGATTCAAACTACATTTTCTTTGTTTAATTAATGTGACTAAAAAAATTAAACGGTCACTATCTAGTTATATTTTTAGTTGTTTCTTTTTATCTAAGAATCTACCAGTTGGTGCTTGATATAGTTTGAATGTGTTCCTGCCCAAATCTCACACTGAAATGAAATCCAAAATGTTGGAGGTAGGTCCTGAGATAGGAGGTGATGGCATCATTAGGGTGGATTTCTCATGAATGGTTTAGCATAGTCTTTCTTGGTACTGTCCTTAGGATAGTAAGTGAGTTTTCCTGAGATTTGGTCATTTAAGAGTGTGTAGCGCCTCCTCCCCTTGGTCTCTCGCCTCTGATCTTGCCATTTGACCTGCAAGCTTTGGCTTCACCTTCTGCCTTGATTGTAAACTTTTAGAGGCCTCCCCAGAAACGTATGCTGCTGTGCTTCCTGTAACATCTTGCAGAACCATGAAGCTATTAAATCTATTTTTAAATAAATTCCCCAGTCTCAGGTATTTATAGCAACACAGTAGCAGCCTAATACAGTGTTTTACAATTTAGACATTTCTTTTTTTTAAAAAAAAATTATATTTTACTTTAAGTTCTGAGATACATGTGCAGAACATGCAGGTTTTTTACATAGGCATACGTGTGCCATGGTGGTTTGCTGCACCTATAGACCCATCATCTAGGTTCCCTCTCCTCACCCTCCACACCCCAACAGACCCCAGTGTGTGTTGTTCCCCTCCCTGTGAAATAATTTACATTCCCACCAATGGTACAAAATCATTTTTATTTCTCCACAGCCTTGCCGGCATCTATTGTTTCTTAACTTTTTAATAATCACCATTCTGACTGGTGTGAGATGGTATCTCATTGTGGTTTTGATTTGCATTTCTCTAATAATCAGTAATGTTGAGCTTTTTCTCATGTTTCCTGGCCACATAAATGTATTCTTTTGAGTAGTGTCTATTCATATCTTTCACCCACTTTTTGATAGAGTTGTTTGTTTTTTTCTTGTAAATTTGTTTAAGTTCCTTACAGATTTTGAATATTAGACTTTTGTCACATGGGTAGACCGCAAAAATTTTCACCCATTCTGTAGGTCACCCGTTCACTCTGATGATAGTTTCTTTTGCTGTGCAGAAGCTCTTCAGTTTAATTAGATCACATTTGTCAATTTTGGCTTTTGTTGCAATTGCTTTCAAAGTTTTCATCATGAAGTCTTGGCCCATGCCTATGTCCTCAATGGTATTGCCTAGGTTTTCTTCTAGGGTTTTTATGGTTTGGGGTTTTACATTTAAGTCTTTAATCCATCTTGACTTAATTTTTGTATAAGGTGTAAGGAAGGAGTCCAGTTTCAGTTTTCGGCATGTGGCTAGCCAGTTTTCTCAGCACCATTTATTGCACAGGAAATCCTTTCCCCATTGCTTGTTTTTGTCAGGTTTGTCAAAGATCAGATGGTTGTATATATGTGGTGTTATTTCTGAGGTCTCTGTTCTGTTTTGTTGTTCTATGTGTCTGTTTTGGTACCAGTACTATGCTGTTTTGTTTACTGTAGCCTTGTAGTATAGCTCAAAATCAGGTAGTATCATGCCTCCAACTTTGTTCTTTTTGCTTAGGATTGTCTTGGCCATACAGACTCTTTTTGGGTTTTATATAAAATTTAAGGTAGTTTTTTTTTCTATTTCTGTGAATAATGTCAATGGTACTTTGATGGGAATAGCACTGAATCTATAACTTACTTTGGGTAGAATGGCCATTTTCACAATATTGATTCCAACTATCCTTGGGGATGGAATGTTTTTCCATTTGTTTGTGTCCTCTCTTATTGGCTTGAGCAGTGGTTTGTAGTTCTCCTTGAAGAGGTCCTTCACATACCTTGTTAGCTGTCTTCCTAGGTGCTTTATTCTCTTTTTAGCAATTGTGAATGGGAGTTCATTAATGATTTTGCTCTCTGCTTGTCCCTTGTTGGTGCATAAGAATGCTTGTGACTTTTGCACATTGATTTGGTATCCTGAGACTTTGCTGAAGTTGCTTATAAGCTTAAGGAGTTTTGGGGCTGAGGTGATCTCAGCAATTGCAAAAGAGCTGAAATCATAACAAACAACAGTCTTTCTGACCACAGTGTGATAAATTAGAACTCAGGATTAAATAACTAATTTAAAACCATACAATTACATGGAAAATGAAAAACCTGCTCCTGAATGACTCCTGGGTTAATAATGAAATTAAGGCAGAAATCAAGAAGTTCTTTGAAACCAATGACAACAGAGAGACAATATACCAGAATCTCTGTGACACAGCTAAAGCAGTGTTAAGAGAGAAATTTATAGCACTAAATGCCCACATCACAAAGCTAGAAAGATCTCAGATTAACACCCTAACATCACAATTAAAAGAGCTAGAGAAGCAAGAGAAAGCTAATCCAAAAGCTAGCAGAAGAAATAACCAAGATCACAGCAGAACT
Source organism: Cacajao melanocephalus (assembly GCA_963573385.1). Classification (NCBI taxonomy): domain Eukaryota; kingdom Metazoa; phylum Chordata; class Mammalia; order Primates; family Pitheciidae; genus Cacajao; species Cacajao melanocephalus. The sequence continues at coordinate 143,997 of CAUYLG010019001.1, read as the reverse complement.
GAAGGAGATAGAGATATGAAAAGCCCTCCAAAAGAATCAATGAATACAAGGGCTGTTTTTTTGGAAAAACAAAACAAAACAAAATAGATAGACTACATGCTAGCTTAAAAAAGAAGAAAGAAGACTCAAACACAATAAAATGTGATAAAGGGGATATCACCACTGACCCCAAAGAAATACAGACTATTATCAGAGAATATATAAACACCTCTATGCAAATAAACTAGAAAATCTAGAAGAAATGGATTAATTCCTGGACATATACACCCTGTCAAAACTAAACCAGGAAGAAGTCGAATCTTTGAATAGACCAATAACAAGTTCTGAAATTAAGACAGTAATTAATAGCCTACCAGCCATAAAAAGCCCAGGACCAGATAGATTGACAGTCAACTTCTACCAGAGATACAAAGAGGAGCTGGTAACATTCCTTCTGAAACTATTCCAAATAATTGAAAAGGAACTCCCTAACTCATTTTATGAGGTCAGCATCATCCTGATACCAAAACTTGGCAAAGACACAACAAAAAAAAGAAAACTTCAGGCCAATATCCCTGATGAACATCGAGGTGAACATCCTCAATAAAATACTGGCAAACCAAATCCAGAAGCACATCAGAAAAATCCTATCCACCATGATCAAGTCAGCTTTGTCCCTGGGATGCAAGGCTGGTTCAACATATGCAAATCAATAAACATAATTTAAACATTTTAAGTGCAAAGAATATTTAAGAGTTTTGCTGTGAAATGATATTAATGGTAGAAATACCAATTGACCCAGCAATCTCATTTCTGGGTATATACCCAAAGGATTATAAATTGTTCTATTATAAAGACACATGCACGTGTATGTTCATTTCGGCACTGTTTACAATAGCAAAGACTTGCAACCAAACCAAATGCCCATCAATGATAGACTGGCTAAAGAAAATGTGGCACATATACACCATGGAATACTATGCAGCCATAAAAAGATGAATTCATGTCCTTTTCAGGGACACAGATGAAGCTGGAAACCATCATTCTTAACAAACTGACCCAAGAACAGAAAACCAAACACCACATGTTCTCACTCATAAGTGGGTGTTGAACAGGGAGAACACATGGACACAGGGAGGGGAACATCACACACTGGGGTCTGCTGGGGGTGGGAGCCAAGGGGGGGATCATGGGGTGGGGAGATTGGGGAGGGCTAACATTAGGAGAAATACCTAATGTAGGTGATGGGGGTGGAGGCAGAAAACCACCATGGCATGTGTATACCTATGTAACAATCCTGCGAGATCTGCACATGTACCCCAGGACATAAAGTATAATAATAATAAAAAACGAGTTAGAGATGAAAAAAGAAAAAAAAGAAATGATATTAACTATTTTAATTTATATATGTATAATGCATATGTATGTAATTTAAATAAACTAATAAAGTGTAATAAAATTTATTTAAATTTGGTTTTGATTCACTCATTTATCAGTATATGAGAAAAGATATAACAAAAGCATAAGTTTACTTAGATTAATATATATCTTTTAAAATTTGAAATAAACAGAGTTTACTCAGAAGTAAATACATTTCTGTAACACATATTTCCTAATCCAATTAAAAATTTCATAATCCTAGAAAAAAGGAAATAATGATTTGTAAATTACAATGCATAGCACATACCTGTATACCCAAACAAGTTTGCTTATGTTAGGGAAAAAAAGACATAATACTATCAGAAGAATATATATTGAGACATAAAAAATAAAGAGCAAAACATTGCAAATTGTTTTGCAAATTTCAAATTAGTGCTTGTTCCACCTTCTCACAATATTTTTATTTGATTGATTGGTTTTAGGAAAGTTCATGTTGTAAATAATATCTTCAAGAATTATATGATAGATAAGAGATACTTTAATTACCCAAGGTCACTAAAAGCCAGAGAAGACTAGCATGTGTATTTCAGACACATGTTTCCAGATTTTCAAACTAAACAAGCACCAGATTTTAGAGCTACTAACTTAGAATAGGCAGATTACATTAAAGGATAGGAAACAATTTCAAAAATATTATTTACTTTTGCTTCCTCAAAGGTAAACATTATGCTGAATAACTCTCAGGGTGAGTTTAGCTATCAGATATGTCCACTTATTTTAAATTTCTTCAACATGGTTTGGCACAATTTGTTTAATGTCCTTAGGGCTCTAAAAATTTTATTTTAATATATTCAAGGTAACTTTTAATATTAGCATTGGAGTAATTTTAAAAGGTAACTTTTAATATTAGCATTGTAATGTGTTCAGATTGGATAGGCTAACATTGCTCAGAATTCCCTTCTCTGTATTTAAAAAAAAAATTATTATTACTTAATTCCAATAGGTTTTGGGGAAACAGGTGGTGTTTGGTTACATAGATAAGTTTTTTGGTGGTAATTTAGTGGTGATTTAGTGGTTCTTTAGTGGTGATTTCTGAGATTTTGGTGCACACATCATCCGAGCACTGCACACTATACCCAATGTGCAGTCTTTTATTCCTCACTCACCACCTACCCTTTTCCCCAGCCCCAAAGTCCATTGTGTCATTCTAGGCCATAGTGTCCTCAATACTTAGCTCCCACTAATGAGTGAAAACATACAAGAATGGCCATAAGCAAACCATCAACAGCATACAGAGAAGGGAATTCTGAGTAATGATGTCAGCCTATCCAATTTGACACATTACAAGCCACTCCTATGATCATATTAAAGGTTATCTTGAACTTATTAAAGCAAAATTCAGAGGTGCCACAGAAATTATTTGTATGAGGCTTGAAGTGAAAGTGAAGCATGAACCATGATGTCTGCACACTTGAGATGTCAGTACATGGTCACCAAGTGCTATTGCAGAACACAGGTGTTGTGGCGCATCTTCAGGCTCACCTCCATGTCACAGATGAGTCTGCAACTGCTCCACTACATTTTTGGAAACTCCTTCAGCTTCTGTGATTTTGTGGTCAGGACATGTGTTTAGCTCTGTGATTAAGCATTCCTGTTTCTCCATCAAAGAGCACCACCACCTACTATTATCAAAGTTTAGTCAGAATGACATTGACATGGGCACAAATCTATCCTTGAGGGATTATGTTCCCTCCACCCCTTTATATTGTCTTTTCTTCCCAACTACCTGCTCTGCAGACTTTAAGAGACTCTACAGACAATAGTAAATAAGTATGTTTGTGCTCCTGATTATAAGATATTATTCAGGAGACTTTCAGTAAAAGCCTTTTATAATTTGCTCTTGGGTTGAATTAAATGAAAAAACTTATTCTTGAAATTGTGAGTTTTCAAGATTTCACACACTAATAAATTAGTGTAGCAATGTAGTAGGATATACAATTTTTTATGAAGGTATAATTAACAAATATAAAAATTATATATATAAAACATGGTATTTCTATATATGTATACATTGTAAAATAGTTAAATCAAGCTAATTAGCATGTCTATCACCTCACATACTTATCAGTTATTGAGATGAGAACATTTAAAACTAGAACTCTCTTAATAACTTTCAAGTATAAATTACATTAACTGTAGTCACTATGATATACAATAAATCTCCTGAATTAGTCCTCTTTTCTAACTGTAACTTTATTCCCTTTGACCAACATTTCCCCATTCCCCTTACTCTATCTCCTGGCAAGCCACCAATCTATGCTATTTCTATGACCTGAACTCTTTTAGATTCCACTTACAAGTGATCACGCAATATTTGCCTTTCTATGACTGGCTTATCTCCCTTAGCATAATATCCTCCAGGTTCATCTGTGTTGTCCCAACTGACAGGGTTTCCTTCTTTTTAAAGGCTGAATAGTATTTCTGTGTGTGTGTATAATTTTTTTTCATTCATTCATCTATCGATGGGCACTTTGGCTGATTCTGTACCTTGGTTATTGAGAATAGTTCCGCAGTGAAATAAGATTGCTGATATCTCTTAAAAATAATGATTTAAATATCTTTCGGCATATGTTTAATAGTAGGATTGCTGCATCATATGGTAGTTCTATTTTTAATATTTTGAGTAACTCTCATACTGTTTTCCTTAGTGGCTCTCACCAGCAGTGTGCAATGGTTCCTGTTTCTCCATGGCAGAATATAAGATTGATACAAAAAATCAATTCTGCTTTTATACATGAAATGTGAACTCTGCAAAATAAAATTTTTAAATATTCCATTAATAATAATAGCAAAAATTATACATTATCCAAGAATAAATTTAAGGAAAAATGCAAAACTTGTTCCCTGAAATCTATAAAACATCATTGAAAGAGAAAAGAAAACCTGAAAAAAATAGAAAGATACCCATTAAAAATTGAGTGTTTAAAATATAACCAAATTTGCCATTGATATCGCCACCTCTGCCTCCACACCCACCTGTATTGTTTACTGTAGAGTTTTTCATAAATAGAATTCTCTCTAGACTAATGTCTATCTCAGTCTTCCCCTTCCTGCCTTTTCTATTCTTTTCTTTTTACACTTTGTTATTCAAGGGAACATTAAATTATTTTTCTGAAATAAGTTCTGAATTATTTTAGAATACTATAGGACAAAACACATGGAGATCTGTGTTATCTGATACATATCAGAAAAGATAACATTTGTAGGCAAGTGGAATCAAAATACTGATAGTAAAGATTTAAAAACTCAATTTATACCAGCAGTCCTGGAAAGTTCAAGCTCTAGTAGGCTCATGACACAATCAAACATAATCAAAGAAATAAGCTTTTTCAAGAACGTCAGTATCCAAGATAAAGGGAAGAGGAAGAGTAAAGGACATAGCAAGCATTTCCTTCCTTTCTTTTTTTTTTTTTAAATAATCTCTCATGTTTATTTCAGCATTATTCATAATAGCCAAAGGAAAAAACAACCTACATCCATCTACAAATTTTTATTTTTTATTGTACTTTAGGTTCTGGGGTGCAGATCATGCAGGATTGTTGCATAGGTACATACATGGCAATGCAGTTTGCTACCTCAATCCCCCCATCACCTATATCTGGCATTTCTTCCCATGTTATCCCTCCCCAACCTCCCTACCCCCCACTGTCCCTCCCCTAGTCCACCCAACAGACCCCAATGTGTGATGCTCCCCTCCCTGTGTCCATGTGTTCTAATTGTTCAACACCTGCCTGTGAGTGAGAACACGCAGTGTTTGATTTTCTGTTCTTGTGTCAGTTTGCTAAGAATGATGGTTTCCAGATTCATGCATGTCCCTACAAAGGACACCAACTCATTTTTTATGGCTGCATAGTATTGCATGGTTGTATATGTGCCACATTTTCCTGGTCCAGTCTATGTTTAATGGGCATTTGGGTTGTTTCCAGGTCTTTGCTATTGTAAACAGTGCCCCAATGAACCTACATGTGCATGTGTCTTTATATAAAATGGTTTATAATCCTTTGGATATATACCCAGTAATGAGATTGCTGGGTCAAATGGAATTTCTATTTCTAGGTCCTTGAGGAATTGCCACACTGTCTTCCACAATAGATGAACTAATTTACACTCTCAACAACAGTATAAAAGTGTTCCTATTGCTCCACATCTTCTCCAGTATCTACTGTCTCCAGATTTTTTAATGATCACCATTATAACTGGTGTGAGATGGTATCTCAATGTGGTTTTGATCTGCATTTCTCTAATGACCAGTGATGATGAGCATTTTTTCATATGTTTGTTGGCCTCATATATGTCTTCTTTTGAAAAATGTCTGTTCATGTCCTTCATCCACTTTTGAATGGGTTTTTTTTTTTCTTGTAAATCTGTTTGGTTTTTTTCTTCCTATCCTAAACTCATTATGCTTACTTCCCTGGGACAGAGTATGTCAGGAAGTAGAGAGACAGTCTGGAACCTTCACACTGATAGTTGTTCCTCTGCATTGAAGAACATAATAGGATGAAAAAAAAAAAAAAAGCAACCCACTCTTCCTTTAATAAAATTCTTCCATTATATAAGCCTTCAATTACTTGTCTCCTTTTCCCCACAATTACAGGGATTGAACTAAAACTCAAAATTGTCACTAAAGTTTCTATTTGTCAGTCTTTAAAATGAAACAGCCAAATATAACACCGACAATCTTACATAATATGCTGCTTCACAGTCAACTTACTGATGTATACTTTCTTCTTTCTCCCAAACTTCATCATGCATCCCACTCTCAGATGTTTAACACACAACACAGAAATTTTTCACATATGAGGACATATAAATAATCAGATACAATTATCTCATCTCTGTACCACATCATCACAATGAATTCCATAGTGCCAGTTTTAGTGATTTTTTCATTGTCTTCATTTCATTTAATTTCTTGGAAGTATTTTGTGTGGTTGATTACCTAGCCTCTTTAAAGGGGTATTTCACTTCAAATACAGGGACACTATATATTCCTGATTTTTCCTCAATCTCACTGGGTACTTCTTCTTGATCTTTGCCACAAGTTCTCCTTTTTTTTGCTTACTTATATATGTTTTCACAGTTTTGAACTCTGATCTTAGACTCCTGTGAATATTCCTTCACATAATAGATTATCTTATTCTTGTTCATGTTTTTAAATATCCCATATTCGCTAAAGATTTACACTTTAATATTTTAATCTGTTTTCCCCAAGTGCCAGAATTATATTCACAAATGTCTACTCAACATCTAAATGGATGTCTAAATGGTGTATACGAAATGTAACATGTATAAAGCAAAATTCTTAATTCTAAATCTCATCCCAAATCTATTTTTAACCCAGATTTCCTCATTTCAGTAGAAGGCAAGAAGAATCATTTAAAGTTAGCTTGGATTTCCCTTATTTTTCATTCTTCACATTCAAACAATCAGAAAGTCTTACATTTCATACCTTTATTATGAAATCAGAATTGTTCTCATAGAAGCACTCCTGCTTTTAACTGTAATGACTTTTCATCAGACATAGACATGGTATTAGTTTCTATTACTGCATAACAAATTACTGTGAACTTAGTGGCTTAACACGGCAACCATTTATTATTTCACAGTTGTATCCCAGGACCCCAGACATAGTTTAGCAACTCTCTTATCACTAAACTGATAGTGACAGGCTCTATCTACTTATTATCCAGGACTGTGGTCTCAACTGAGGCTCAGGGGTCCTTTCAAACTTACATAATTGTGGGTAGAATTCATTTTCTTTTAGCTGTAAAACTCATAGCACCTTATGTCTTCAATGCCACCAAGAGAGGTTCTTGACTGCTTCAAGTTTCCTCTCTCTAGACCCTGTTATAAAAAGACTTGACTGATTAGGTCAGATCCATGAAAGATTATCTTCAGCTTGAGGCTCACAGTTGAACTCATTAGGGGCTTTAATTTTATCTGCAAAAAAAAAAAATCCCTTTACTTTCCCCATATAATGTAACATAATCATGGGAGTTGCATCTACCATATTTACACGTCCTACTCACACACAATGTAAGAGGGCTATGTAGGACAAGTACACAAGCAGATAGGAATCCTGGATCATCGTAAAATTCTTCCTACCATAGATGTAGAGACCTTGCCATGGTTGTTTAAAAAGTTCTTCAAACTTAACACTATTCTCTCAGCTTCCTTTTATCTACTGCTGTTTCTGTTCCTCCAATAGGTCAAGTATAATTCAGCCTCAGTGCCTCTGGAAATTATTTTCTCTGCTAAAATATTCTTTCCACAATATTCACATACTTAATTTCCCTTTTATTATTGTTATCTCATGTATCATATTGCAAAAGGTCTTTGCTAATCACCTATTAATAATTATTTTAAAAAATACTTTAAATCTTAATATTCCTTCTATCCCTTTATTCTGTTTTGCATGTATCATTGCCTGAAATTATATCGTATTGCATTATATTATTAATTAGCTAATATATTTTCTGTCACTACCTTTTCAGCTTAATCTCTATTAGAGAAAGAGACTATTATATTGTGGACGATTTTATCCTTAAACATAATAAGTGCTCATAAATGTATGCAAGACAAAGAAAAAATGGAAGGAAGAGAGTAATAAAAGAAAGGAATAATTATTTCGAAAGAATATTTAATCATACAATTTCATATTTACATAGCTTTAATGGCTTTCCATTACTTACAGAATAAAATACAAAAGCCCTTAAAGTACTAAAATAAAAAAATACATAATCTTGTTCCTGCCTAACTCCCAAGATTTCTGTTCTACAATTCTTTGACCCATACTCTGAATCAGAGCAGCACTGAAGATCTCAATATAAAAATCAAGTTTTGTTGTATAATATTGCTCTTTCTTTGCTAATGCATTTACCTTTTCCAGTTGATCTGCAGTAATCATTTCTCTCATCCTGAGGTTTCTTTCCAAAGAGAGTATCTCTACTCAGGTTTGTGACTGAGATAGGCATTCCTTTTATTTGCTTGTCTAATAAAGCCAACCTAGTTTGATAATTGAGTTAGACACTGTTATTATTTTCCAATATGTATGCATCTATTTTTACCACAAAGGTGTTCAAAATTAGAAATTGAGTTTTATTCCTTTATCTCTTTGTAAATTGATTTGTTCCAATTTTAAAAATAAGACCTAATTTATTATCAGTTATAATCTCAATTTTAGAAACACTTCTGCAAGTTTGGATAAACATTTATCAAATGTAGTAATTAATTATGGTGGTAATTACATTATCTTATTAATTAAGATAAACAATACATTCATAACATAAAGAAATTCACTACGCCCTTTTGTTGTCAATTCCTCCCCAAAAAACCAGCCCCTAGTAACAACTGATCAATTTTTCATTTCTCTAATTTAACTCTTCCAATAACATAGTATACATCAAATTTTAAAATATGTATCCTTTGAGTCTAGTTCCATTTAACTTTTCATAATGCATTTGTAATTAATCCTTGTTGTGGCATGTGTTAAAAGTTTGTTGCTTTTTATTGTTGAGTAGTAGTTCACTGTAAGATGTACCCTAATGTGTGCATCCTTTCCTCTGTTAAGGGTATTTTTTAAAATTATCTAAGTTATTTTAAAAAATACAAATAAAATCTTAATATGCATTCAAGTACTGGGTTTGGTGAGAAAATATCTTTCATTTTATTTTTTTCAGTCGACAGCATCTCATTAGGTATCTCAGGCTGGAGTTCAGTGGCATGATCAGATCTCACTGCAACCATAAATTCCTGGGCTCAAGGAATCCTTCTGCCTCAGCTTACTGAGTTGCTGGAACTACAGGAGCACAAAACCATGCCTGATTAATTTTTTCTTTTAATCTTTGTAGAGCTAGTCTCTCTCTCTGTTTCCTAGGCTGGTCTGAAATTGCTGGCCTCAAGCAATCCTCCTGCCTCAGCTTCCCAAAGTGCTGGGATTGCAGGCATGACCACACCTGGCCTGAGCATACTTTTCCAATTTGCTTGGGAAATACCTTGGTTTGCTAGGTCATATGGTTTAAGTTTTTGTTTTAACTTCATAATAAACTGAAAAATACCTTTTCAAAGTGGCTATACCATTTTGCATTACTATCAATAATATACGATATTCCTGTACTGTCCCATTGCCAGCATTTGCTATTCTCAGGATTCTCAGTCATTCTATCTGTATGGATAGATAGATAGATAGATAGATAGATAGATAGATAGATATGGAATCACAAGTATATCCTTGTTAGTTTAATTTTATTAAAAATTAATAGTGGTTATTATTAATACTGCTACCTTGAGATTAGTGGTATTATTAATTTGAGAGGTCAAGGCAGATCACTTTGGGAAGCCAAGGCAAGCATATTGCTTTGGGCCCAGAAGTTTGAGACCATTTTAGGCAACATAGCAAAACCCTGTGTCCACAGAAAATAAACAAAATTAGCCAAGCATGCTAGTACATGCCTGTAATCTCAGCTACTTGAGAGGCTGAGATGGGAAAACCCCTTGAACCTGTGAGGTCAAGGGTGCAGTGAGTCATGATTGCACCACTGCACTCCAGCCTGGGTGACACAGCAAGTCTCTGTCTCAAAAAATATTAATAATAATAAGCATATTTCTGTATGCATATTTTCCATCCATACACCTTAGGTGGAATGAACATTACAATATCTTGCCAATTATTAAAAATTGTGTTGTTAATTTTATTATTATGTATTAGAGTTCCTTATTTTTAAAGCTAGTCCTTCATAAGAAATATAATTTGAAAATGTTTTCTCTCAGTCCTGGATTGTATTTTTGTCCTTTTAACAGTACTTTTAAGAGAACAGATCTTAATTTTGATAAAGTCTGCTACAGTAAGAAAAAAAAAAAAAGCTGGTGTGTAATAAGGAAGATAAGAAATCTTGGCTTGCCCCAGAGTTATAAAGACTTTCTGTTATGTTTTTGGCCTTAAGTTCAAAATTTAATTTTAGAATACTCTATGAAATTAGAATTGAAGTTTTTTAAAAAAATATATGCATATCCATTTGTTTGAGCACCATCTGTTAAAAAGGCTGTCTGTTCTCCCTTGAATGACCTTTCTCATTTTCCATGTCAGTTGACCATATATGCATGGCTCTATTTCTGAACTCTCTTCTGTTCCACTGACCTATGTGTCTTCTCTTTATCCAAAACCATGCCGTCTTGACTAATACAATCTTCTTAGTGCCTGGAAAACATGAAGTTTGTGTCCTCCAACTTTGTTCTACTTGTTCTTCCTTGGGTTCGTCATTCTGATTTTTTTCATATAATTTTGAATCAGCTTGTTGATTTATAGAAAAAAAATTCTGCTGGGATTTTGATTTGAATTGTGTTAAGTCTATAAGTTAAATTTTAGAGAATTGGAATCTTAACAATATGAAATATTCTAATTCATGAACATGCTATATATCACTCTTTGTTTAGGTCTTCTGGGATTTCTGTTATCAGTATTTTGCAGTTTTCAGTGTACAGATAGATAGATGTTTCCTATAAGTTTATAGGTTTTATACTTAAATGTTTTAGTTTTGATGCTATTAATATAGTACTATGTTAAAATTCAATTTTTGATTTTTACTGTTATATTGAAATATGATTTTTTTAAAAAAAGTACTGGCCTTGTGCCTTGCCACTTTGCTAAATTAATTTCTCAGTTCCATACAATTTTTGTAGCTTCTTTTTGTGGTTTTATGTCGACATTTATGAAGCTTGGAAAAAGAGGCAACTTTATTTTTTTCTTTCTTGTGTATATACTTTTATTTCTATTTCTTAACATATTACCCTGGCTTTATCTCCAGTAAGATGTAAAATATGAGTGGTGAGAATAAACACATAATCTTTGAAGGGATTAACAGCCCACCAAAGTGCTCTGAAAATTACTTAAAAGTAAAAATATCTGAACAATCAGCAGCCACATGAAAAAAAAAAAAGATAGATTATGTAAATTTAAACAGAACCTCTCAAAAATCCAGCTGCCATTGACCCTCCACTCAGAGAGTTTCTGTTTTGGAAAAGATGAACCCTAGCATGGGGAAGTACAAATTTAGCTGTCTGTTGCATTAAAAAAAATGACTTTTCATATTTCCCCAGTGAAACCCTAAACTCTCCCACTCATTTTGCAGTGCTTAGAATATCACAAGCCTATTATTTCTGGTATTTATTTATTATTTTTTTATTTTTTAGCAGTTTACACAACACTAAGTGTTTCTGCCTGTAAGCCAGTACACACTTGAGTAAACCTCATGGTTTAACATAAGCAAGTAAATAAATGTGATGCATCACATACACAGAATTAAAGCCTATAGTGATATAATTGTCTCAATAGATATAGAAAAAGCTTTTGACAAAATCCAGTATCCTTTTATGGTAAAAACTCTGAACAAACTAGGCATTGAAGAAACATGCTTCAAAAAAAAAAATTCATAACAAGCTCACAGCCAACATCATACTGAATGGGAAAAAGATGAAAACATTCCCCTGAGAACTGAAAGTAGACACAGATGCCCACCTTCACCAGTTCTATTCAGCATAGTACTGGAAGTCCTCATAGCTGGGACAGTCAGGCAAGAAAAGTAATAAAGGGGATCCAGTTTGGAAATGATGTCTAACTATCTCTGTTTCCCAATGATAAGATCATATACCTAGAAAATTCCAAAGATGCCTCTGAAAGACTTCTAGACTTGATAAATGAATTCAGTAAAGTCTCAAATTATATAATGAATGTGCAAAAATCAGTAGCACTGCTATATACCAACAATGACCAAGCTGAGAAAAAAGTCAAGAACTCAATCCCGTTACAATAGCTGCAAAAATATAAAATACCTAGAAATATACTTAACAAAGAAGCTGAAAGATCTCTATAAGAAGAGCCATAAAACAGTGCTGAATGAAATCATAGATGACGCAAATAGAAATGCATCCCATATTCATAGATTGAAAGACAAATATCTTAAAAAATGACCATATCGCCCAAAGCAATCTACAATGAATCAATGCAATTCTGATAAAAATACTAACATAATTTTTTATAAAATTATGAAAACCAATTCTAAAATTCACATAGAACCAAAAAGAGCCCGGATAGCTAAAGTAATCCTAAGCAAAGGGAACAAACCTGAAGGCATCACATTACTGGACTTCATATTATACAACGAGACTATAGTTACCAAAACAGCATGGTATTTGTGTAAAAGTAGATACATAGACCAATGTAACAGAAAACAGAACCCAGAAATAAAGCTAAATACAACCAACTGATATTTGACAAAGCATGAAAAACCATAAATTGGGAAAAGGACACCCTATTCAATAAGTGGTGCTGGGAAAACTGGCAAGTCACATATAGAAGAATGAAATTGGATACCTATCTCTCACCTTATACAAAATTTACCTCTAGATGGATCAAGGACTTACATCTAAGACCTGAAAACTCAAAAATTCTAGTTGAAATCTTAGGAAAAACTCTTCTGGATATTTACTCTGGCAAAGAATTCATGACTAAGATCCCAAAGGCAAACATAATTAAAATAAATAAACTGAACTTAATTAAACAAAATGTTTCTGCATAGCAAAGAAATAATCATCAGAGTAAACCAACAACTCACAGAATGGGAGAAAATATTTGCAAACTGTGCATCTGACAAAGAACTAATATCCAGAATCTATGAGGAACTCAAACAAAGCAGCAAGAAAAAAATCCATGTAATCCCATTGAAAAGTGGGCAAATGACATGAGCAGACATTCCTCAAAAGAAGATACACAAATGGTCAAAACATATGAAAAGATGCTCAACGTTAGAAATCATCAGGGAAATGTAAATTAAAACAACAATGAGATATCACTTTACCCCTGCAAGGTGGGCCATTATTAAAAATTCAAAAAACAATAGATGGCATGGATATAGTAAAAAGGAAATGCTTATACATGGCTGATGGGAATGCAAATTAGTACAATCTTTATGGGAACTAAAAGTAGATCAACTGTTCCAGCAATCCCGCTACTGGCTATCCACCCAAAGGAAAAGAAGTCTTTATATCAAAAAGACCACTTGCATGCATATGTTTATTGCAGGACAATTCACAACTGCAAAGATAATGGAACCAACCCAAGTGTCCATTAATTGATGAGTGAATCAAGAAAATGTGGGATATAGACACAGTGGTATACAACTTAGCCATTAAAAAGAATGAAATAATTCTTTTATAGCAACTTGTTTGGAGCTGGAGGCCATTACTCTAAGTGAAATAACTCAGGAATAGACAACCAAATAGAGAATGTTCTCATTTATAAATGGAAGCTAAGTTATGGGTATGCAAAGGCATGCAGAGTGGTAAAATGGACTTAGGAGATTCAGAGGCAGGTAGGTGGGGAGGAAGGATAAAATACTGAAGCGGGTCATTGTCTGTGGTAAATACCCGGGGTTTGTTCTCTGGCACCAAGAGGATTAAGGACACAGACATGCAAGAGGGGTTAGTATAGAAGCTTGGACACTAGTAGGCAAAAGAAGAGGAAGGAGAGCAGCTCTCTGTGTGTGTGAGAGAGGGGTGTCCCAAAGGGAAAAGTGGGCCTTCAGCAGGCTGCACCAGATTTCATAGACAGGCTTGAGGGGGTGGTGTCTGATTTACACTGGGCCCAAAGATTGGTTGGTTAGGTGTGATATTTACATAGTGAGTTGGGAAGACTGGCCACCCCACCCTAATCTTATTATGCAAATGGGCTTTCCACTGGACCTCAATGTTGTGTTGTCTGCTTCTTACTGTACATGTGGCTGACAGAAGAGAAGATTGGAGCCACCATTCTGAACATGCCTAGTCCCAGGTAGCCTCTTCCTATTGGCACAGCGGCCAGCATTCACCCATGCAAGTGTCCAGCTTGCTTGTCTATGTCTGCAGCTCAATTTTACAGGCTGCCCTTTGTTAGAAAAGAAAATGATTTGGAGGCTGCTTTTCATTAAAAGGAAAACCGTACAGAGGACTTCCTTACCCTCACTATCTGCCTATGTAATTTCTTTTTAACTCCTATATCAGTACTACATATCAGGTATGTATCATATCACTACATAGGTGACAGGAACGCTGAAAACTGAAATTCACCATTATAAAATTCGTTCATATAGCCATAAAACACTTGTACCCCAAAAGCTATTGAAATTTATACATTTGTAGATATTAAAAGCCTGTCTTTTTTTTCTGTTAATCTCTATATTGTCATTTCATTTGCAGGCCCCCAACATTAGACCCAAGTTCTAAGACCAAAATTTTCATGCCCAGTTTTAGCAAGGAGGAGGGGCTGTTTTAAACTCTCAGCTTATCCTGGAGACTCCTGCTGAGATATTAGATACTATGACCAAGCTGGCAAAAGTAAACCTTTTACCAGTCAGACCCCTGAATCTCTGCTTAGGATCCTCAGCAAAGGCAATAAAAGCCACTCCTATTTTTTTTCCCAAAGGGTATTTTCTAAGTTTTAGATTTGAAGGAGAAAATTTTGGTTAGAACTAGTTTTTTGGATACTGTGACTCTTCTTGAAGATAGCTATTATGTATCCACTTTTCACTGTCTCTTGTGCTATAATTTTGTGTGGTGCTGTCTAAACAATGCTGTTTGTTTCCTGACGATTTAGCTGTGCAACTAAAAAAGAATGTTTTCTCTGGATTTTGCCCTGCTTAAAGAGAGGTGACAAATTGTCAGGTCTATGCTCGGATGTGGACAGCCATCAGGAGGAAAGCATCGTCTTTCACCATGAAGTATGATATTTAGTCTCTACTCTTTAGCACTACGTAGGGGCAGTATTTTATTGCCGGTGTACTGAGAACTTTTAACACGAATGATGTTGAATTTTTCTGTCAATTTTTTCTTCTGCATGTAATAAGATATTAATGTAGTGTTTCTCTTGTGTTCTATTTAACTTGGTTACTTTCACTGATTTTCTATTGTTAAATCTGTTTTGCATTCCCCAGGTAAAACCCACTAGAATACAATATATTATTGTTTTTAATATTAAAAGCAAATATTAGCGGATTTGCTTTCCTAGTTTTTTTTTTTTTTCTTCTTCTTGGACATTTTTCACCTATACCATAACGTTTACTGCTTGATAGTTTGGTTTTCCTACTCTCTTTGTTTGGCTTTGCTATCAGTATAATTCTAGCACCACAAAATAAACTGGTAAATAGTCTTTCCTATTCCATATTCCAGAAAAAAAATCTGTGTTAAATTGGTATTGTTTTCCTCAAATAATTGGTATAATTCATCAGGATAGCCATCTGGGTCTAGAATTTTCTTTGTTAGAAAATTGTTAGTTACAAATTCAAATCTTAAAAGATATAAAATATTTTGGTTATTTAATTCTTATGGAGTAGTTTGAACATTTTAAGGAATTTACCCATTTTAAAGAAGTTGTTGCATCTATGAATACAGAGTTGTTTGAATTTTAAAATTCATATTCTTTTCATATATGTATGTTCTGTGATGTCACCTTTTATTTTTATTATGTATTTTTTTATCTTATTTGTTTAAAATTTTCTTTGTCAGTTATGCTAAAACTTTATGGATTTTGTTAATTTTTTTAAAAAAACCAGAGATTAGTTTTTTTGTTGTTATTTGTTTTTGTTTTTGAGGCAGAGTCTCACTCTGTTGCCTGGGCTGTAGTGCACTGACATGATCTCAGCTAACTGCAACCTCTGCTTCCCAGGCTCAAGTGATTCTTATGTCTCTGCCACCAGACTAGCTGGGATTACAAGTGGAGGCCACCATGCCCAGCTAATTTTTGTATTTTTGGTAGAGAGAGGGTTTTGCCATGTTGCTAGGCTGGTCTGGAACTCTTGGCTTTAAGTAATCTGCCCGTCTTGGTCTTCCAAAGTGCTGATATTACAGTTGTGAGCCACCACACCCGGTCCAGATAGTAATTTTTAAAATTGTCTTTATTTATTTATTTTTTCAAGAGTGTTAAGGATTTCTTTAGTAGATCATTCCTTCTGCTTGCTTTCACTTGTTATTCTTTTCCGAGTCTTAAGGTAGCACCTTAAATCTTTTCCATCTTCCAAAAGCGTGTTGTAGTTTCTTGACACCTCATGATTGCTCTTCTTTTGGTGCAGAGGGTGTACGAGACTTATTCTTTATTGTTCTTACTCACTGTGAGGGTCAGATAGGCACTGTATCCCTGGCCCTGAATTGTGGTGCCTTCTTTGTGATTCTTTTAGTTATCAACCTGTGTATCTGGTTTCAAGGTATATCTCTGCCCCTCTCCTTTGAGTAGAGAGGTCTTTCTGATTCCTCCCCTCTTTTTTTTCCTGAACTGCAATGGGTTTTCACCAATGCCATAAGTGCAAAAGAGTTTCTTGCCCTTTTCTAGTATTTTAAGGTCTTTTTTCTGTAATGCATGTTAGAAGTGTTTATGTGGGCTCAAGCAGCAGCTGCTATTCCCTCCCCAATACCTGCACAAGAGTGTTGATTTATTAGTACTATCACCTTACCCTACTTTTGTGTGTGTGTGTGTGTGTGTGTGTGTGTGTGTGAGGCTCTGCAAAAAGTACAATTTCCAATTTGTATTTGCATCCCCCAGGGATTTATATTCTCCCACTAGTCCACACTTTTCCTTTTTCAAATCATTAAAATTCTTGCTAAATTCTTTTCTTTTCTCACTATCCTGACATTCTTCTCTATGAAAGTGACTACTTGTACCTGATGTTTTCATGAAAGTTACTGTCTTTCATTAAATTTTGGTCAGTTGGTTTACCAGTGATATATTGCCTAGTGCACTCAAGAGAACTTGTACATTTGCAGATTGTCTAACATTTTTTCATAGGTGTAGAAATGTTCTCTCAATTTTATCAACATTCCAGGTAGAAGTTAGACAATGATATTTTAAAAGACGGGCTTTAGTATACAGAATGTCATAAGACAGTCTCTTAATAAAGACTTAATGAATGAATTGTGGTATTTATATATAATGGATGATTAAATCTTAGTATTCAGATTACATATATGGATTTAGAGGGTTATGCTATGAAAGATTCCTACAATAGTTATAAAAATTAATCATTATGATTAGGGGAAAACTCAGCAACAGAAACACAGTTACTTTGGTTTGACTATTTTATTAGTGATGAGTGTTTAGAAATATTTAGCAGGACTGTGGTGAAGCAAAATGGTATTTTCAATTCAGGAGATTTGGCTAATAAACTGCTTCCTAGAGGTATGCTACAAGAAACAAATGCATCTGAATGTAAAATGATACACTAATCCCTGGGAGTATCTAAAAAGTCCATTTAAAACTACTTTGATCATCTTCTATTCAAACATATATTTATCATGTTTTTTTGAATTCCACTGTGCCAGGCTCCCACCCTTAATTAACATTTCAACCATAGTCATTATTGATTATTTGCATATTTTCATTTAAGATTTATTTACATAATAATGAATTGATAGTAATAATAGTTATGTATATGACATTTATCTTGTGAGAGACACAGTTTAAAGTATAATACATATATGTTTAATACTTAAAATGCCCTAGGGATTAAGTATTGTTATCCTAATCTATTAATGAAAAAACTGCAGGAGAAAAAGGCTGAATAACTTGTCCAAGTTCACAGATTATAAGACTTATAAGACTTACAAACATAGTTTGACCTGTTAAGAAATATTTGAAAATAATGGCCAGATATTGTTGTATTTCTCCAAGTAAGAACCTGTCATTTATTTCTCAAGTGCAGTGTGGTGAAGAGACACAGACATACATAGCAGTTTGTTAAGGGTTATGAGGTAGGAAGAACTGATCAAAGACCAAGTCTCTATTCTCAGTAAAGCCCACTTTTTCATGGAGGGTGTATTAGTCCATTCTCACACTACTATAAAGAATTACCTGAGACAGGGTAATTATGAAGAAAAGAGGTTTAATTGACTCACAGTTCCACAGGCTGTACAGGAAACATGGCTGGGAAACCTCAGGAAACTTACAATGATGGGGCAAATCGAAGGGGAAGCAAGCACATGGGCAGCAGGAGAGAGAGCGAGTGAAGGGGGAGGTGACACATACTTTCTTGAATCAGATGTCTATAGAATTGTAACATTTTATTTTTCTTATAGTTAAAATCAGATATTTTACTATCTCATCTCCTGTCTTACATAGGTTATACTCTTACATTCTACAAACAGCTCACCCTGGTAGATTCTATTTTCTTCAGTTTACAAAAGAGAAAATAAGGAAGTGGGGGTGGTCACTTTGGTTTCAGGGAAAGGCTCTTTTCAGGGCTGACAAGCTACGCAAGTATGCTTCCACCACTTGTAATTCCTTCTTGCTCCACAGAAAACATGTGAATTTGTGCCACACCAAGTTTCTCTGTACATAAAAGTGGGTACAATATTTTCTCTCTTAAGTCACTGTACTTGTCTTTTCACACTATTGTTTTTTCATAAGATAAAGAAAATAGAAGATACCCATGGGCTCCACCTCTCAGCAAATTCCCCACAAAGGACACGTGTCATCCTTGTGTTCCAAATCTTGCCATATACTAATGCTCAGATACTTTAATCCATCTATTCTCTTTATTTTGAGACCTCGTCCTAATTTAAGCTCTCACCATTTCATATAATCCATTGAAATGATTTTTCTAACTGACAGCTCTGTCCGTGGTTCTTCAATTCATATTTCACACTGCTGTCATTATGTTTCAAAATACACATTCAAAGTTGCAATGCAATTATTTAAAAGTTTTAATAGTAATCATCCTCACAATAAATCTGATATATTTGAGTAATTACAAAATGTCAGCCAATGTTCTGTCACTGATGATGGGTTGTCTGTGAACCTCTATTTTTATATGACAAAATCCAAAGTTTCTAGAACAGCAAAAAACATATTCCATTTTACTTTTTTTTACAATTTTCAAATTTACACACAAAATTACACTCCAGCTATCTATGATTCTTTGCTTTTCTGAGAATGATGTCATGTTGCTTGTATCATTCCTTTTGCACTGTAGAATATTCCACTTCTGCTTGGAAAACTGCTTTCTTCCAAGGTATATTTGCAATACATCATTCTCTGTGAAACTTTCCCCAATCCACTAGCTCAATTATTTGCTCTTTCTCTTATGATGCAAGATGACCCTGTACCTAAGGAAGAAATGTATTATTGATCTACTGGTTAATGGAATGGACTCGATTTTATCCTTATGAATCTACCTGCCTCACTTTCAATTTTGATAACAACATGATAGCCAAAAAGTGAGTATGTGAATGAGCACTTCAAGCAAAATCAACAAAGAACATGTCATAGAACCATTTCAAGGACTCTCCAATCTCCTCTGAGAGCTGTGAAAGAGAGAGAGAGATTTATAGAGATTTTTTTTGTGTGAATCAATGCATACTTGGAGTTTTAACTCTTTCTTCCAAAGTGAGTCAGGGATGAGCTACCTAAACATTAACCACACATCAAGTTTAAGGACTATCAGCTTCATCCTTGGAGAGCTTGATATGCAGTCCCCAATAAAGCAATATTGTTGACTGGTATCTGAAACATGCAAGAGAAAGCTAAAAAACTGTGGGAGAAAATATTTGGTGAGACAAAATAGAGCATCCCATAGTTGAGAAATAGCTACATGAGTAAAAATAAATGAATCAATTAATTAGTGATTTAGTTTTATCAATTATGGGGCAGTTGCACAACCTGGAGGCTGGAATCATGGGATCATTTTGGATCAAATCTGAAGGGGCCGCCGTGGTGGAAATGAAATCCCTGCACAAAAGAAGCTGCAGCTGAACTATCATGTTCTCCTGAAAGTAGTGGTAGGAAAGAGATATTTATTTTTGAGACCCAATAGATTTGAACACTTATTTTAGCTTATTACTAGCTATGTTTTCTTGAAAGAGATGAAAGAGATGTGCAAGAGGGATGGAAGAGTGTCTATTAGCCTTTTAATTTTCTCTTCTGAGAAATATCCAAAACTGCTTTTTTTTTCAACTAACGTGAAATTCTCAGCATCATTCACTTAGCTTCTCAGCCTACTTAGTGGATTTTTTTCTTTACAAAAATTATATCAGAATTTAATTTATGAACAATAAAGTTTGCTCCATTTACTGATCTGAATTTTCACAAATGTGTATACCCAGATAACAATTACCACAATCAAGATAGAGGGAGACTATTTACATCACCCCCAAAAATCTCTATGCTCCTTCTCTGTCTATTCCTACTTCCCAGAACATCTAAGCAAATGCTGATAATGATTTCTATCATTAAAATTAAAAAGACTAATATCTATAAAATTAGTCTTTTTCTGAGTTCTTATATTGTTTTCTCAGTCTGTTTTTTCCCCTGAAAGTTTGCATTTATACCTATGTTTTCTAATTTTGGGTTACATTTTAAAAAATGCTTAATGTATACTCAGTTTAAGAATGAATTATTGAAATTTCTTCCTTCTTCCCAAACAGTAAAATAACATAAAATCATTTAGCTCAGCACACAATATTTCAAATGTAGATGATATTAGGTCAAGCATTTTTTTTGGCAAATCTTACTATTTTAAACCTCCAACTTGGTATTGTTATTGTTTTTTTTTTTTATATTTAGTCAGTGATAGCATTCCTAAATACTTTTCATCTTGCTTTCTTTTCATTATTTCCTGCATTGCAGACATTTCTTCTAAGGTCAATGCCTTCCTACTTAAATCACATCTTTTAGAATTTCTTTTAGTGGAGGCCTTTTGATTAAAAAATATATATTTTCTGAATATGCTTTTATTTTATAATTATTTTTAACAGATAGTTGAGCATAGCATATAATTTTTGATTGACAGTTACTTTCCTTGAAAACTGAAGACGTTTTTGTATTGTCTAATAGCCTCTATTTTTATGAGAAAATATCTCTCAATAAAATCATTGTTTCTCCATAGAAAATCTTTTCTTTGCTCTCTGAGGTGCTGTTATCATCTTTAGCCTGAAATGTTACTTGAAGTGTGAATGTCTTCTAATTTTTCTGACTCACTGTCATTGTGTTTCCTGAATATGAAGATTAAGGTCTTCCACCAATTTGAAGATATGCTTAGTGATTTTTAAAAATCAAGTTCGGTGTATCATAGATCTTCTCACCTACCTTTTGTATCTCATAAATATTCCATTTCTTTATTTGTCTCTGTTGCATTTTGAATGATTTTATCCATTCTAATTACTAGTTCATTATTATTTTATTACTCAATGTCAAAAATAATGTTCTACCCATGACCTGGGTCTTTAATTTCAATACTATATTTCTAGAAGTTCTATTTAATTCTACTTTGAAATTTCTAGCTAAGTTTTAATGCCTGTTTCTTTATTTTTTACTTCTTTTTATTTCTTTAAATATATTTAAACATGTTAAACATATGATATTCTGACATCAAATGATAGTCTGATTCTGATCATTTTAACACTAAAAATATATGGGCTATGATTATGCTCTCTCTTGTCTTCCTTCTCTGTGAATTCTTCTTTTCTTCTTTTTAATTTTGTCTTGCAATTTATTTTGCCTGAAATATTATCTGAGTTAAAGGTGCATACCACTAGAGAGTGTCTCATTTTTTTCGCCATGTACTGTAGATTACATGTAAATGTAATCTATAACATTTCAGCTTGAATTTATTTAAATCATATTGGAAGTGTCAATGTAGTCTTCAAAAAGTGTATGTCGACTGGCATGTGATTATGATTTTCAGGTTGTTTTTTCTTTCCTGTGATCAAGCAATAAAATTGAAACTCACAGATTCGTCCCATCCAGGTCATTTTAACATGATGGTTCATTTGGTCCCAGATTTACATGAGATCTCTTTAGATTGCCCAGGTAGAAGGTGTTGTCCTTTACCCCTGCACTTTGTGGTTAAAATGAAATCTCAGTAGCACCACGGTTGGTGCATGCCTCCAGGGTCAACATATTTTGTTTGCCTTTCCAAATTAACACATTAATTCATATGAGACTCTCAGGATTTCCTGTGTTCTTATTTTCTTAGTGTTTTAGTTAAAAATGTATTTTATGATACATTTTACCACCACTTTAGTTATTTAGTAAAAGGTATACTTAGGGGGCCTGATACAAGATAAGTGCAGCAATAATTCCTTGCATACACAACAATAACTTGCAAAATTTAAAAAAAAATTTTAAATACTCAATTCTCCAGTGTTCACACAGAGAACTCAGTCAAAATACTATTTTTCATTGAATTTCTTTTCAGGCCTTATGTTGCCTCATTAAATTTAGAAGAAAAAAAATATCCAAACCAACGATGAAATCTTTTGAATGTTCTAGGCTGATAGGCACATTTCTTTCTCAGAAGATGTGATCTTTTTGTAAATGATTTTTCTTAAAAAAAGTGGTCTTTCTTTGTGGATGCGGCACCACAAAATTTCACAGGCAGAACTACTACTAACCTTTTTGGCTGGACATCTTTGTGCAGGAACAACTTGTACAAATTGTTCCTGCTCTTTTCTCTTTAAATAATTACGTGCAGGCAAAACATACCTGAGTATATATCATAGCTCATTGGATAAAATCCTTGGATTTTCTGAATTAAAAGTTGATACCTACACAAAATATAATACATGTTTAATACTGAAGCATAGTTACAGTAAAAAGGAAACCTATATATCCTAATTTTTAATTCAAAAGACTTTATATTTTTAGTGAATTACTGACCATAATAAATAATTTAGAGGTTATCTTGGATAAAAGGAGACATCTTAAAGGAATATAAGACCTTAATTGACACATGACCCTGCAGGACCATGGGCACAGGCAATCTGATACCATCAAACAGGTTGACATCATCTAAATTTATTAAAAACCAGACAGACCCTTACTGTACCAATGTAGGTTTAAAAAGTAATGCCAAGTACCACTTCCCTAATTATTATTTCAATGAGAAATATATCCCCATACAGCATCTTTTTGTACACATCCTAATCTATAAAATCCTATTTTTGGGAAACAAATGATATATTATCTAGAATTCATGAGAGTGAATTTTGTATATTAAATTTGTTTTTAATCATTATGCATTGGTACTAGATACTTCACAGGTATTTTGTGGTTTGATTTTTTTAAAGAAATATTTTTCTGTGTATTTATCAGTTCCTCCTACAGGCTTTTAGCTTTTAGAATTTGCATACATGTCCTTTGTTTCACGTAGGGGACTCATCTTTACAATTTTCACTACTGATGCAAAAGATTATTAATTTCATGAGTCCATCATCATTAACATAAGTGTGTTGAAATGTTTGAAAAATGTTATCAAATTGTTTTCTAAATCTGCTCTACTACTTTATATACCACTGCTCATCAATCAGAGTGTTAATTTTATCCTAGCTTGCGAGGTCTTTTATATAATTATTGCCAAATTTTGTAAATTTAATGAGTAAAAAATTGTAATCCATTCAGAGTTTAATTTGCATCTCTTAAATAATGAATTTATTTACAGGTTAGGGTTTATCTTCTGTGGATTATCAGTCCTAAGCTTTGGCTTTTTAATTGCAGAGAGTAACTTTGACATTACAGTAGGTAATAATTTTAAAAATGATATAAAATAGAGAGTTCTCTGAGCTCTGATTGAAAAGACTTGAATTCTATCCTTTCCTACTTCCCTCCCTCTCTCCTCCAGTCCCCATCCAGCTAACTATTTTAATTGATGTACAGTTTCTTATTAAAATAAAGGGATTAAATGATCCCTCATTCTTTCTTTGAGTTTTAAAATTGAATAGTGCATAATAAATGACAAATTACGACATAAAAATAAACTATTTACTTTCAAAATGACTGTAAAAGATCATAACACTCTATAACTTTTGTAGACAGAAATTTTTTAGGCCCTGAATACACAGTAACACATATGTCTGCTAACTTGCAGCACAGTGCCCTTTGGATTAAGCTACACTACTGTCTGCCGCTGAACTCAGCATAGAAAGCTGAAGTTAGCTGATCTGAATGCATTCAAGTGGCATTTTTTGTCATAGCAGCATTTTGACTTCACATGGATTTTACTGAGATCTTTTTTTTTTTTTAAGAAAGTAGTGTTTGAGGTTGATGGCTTCCATGAAAGTTATATATTCTTGATGAATTTCTTCTTACAACATAGAACCACTGGATAGTGATCATTATCTGTTTTTGTTGAATCAAGCTGTAATCAAGGTGTTTAATAGTGCATCACAGGGATTTATACCACTAATGGAAATATTTCTCAAAGTAAATTAGAACACCTCAACACAGTTAAAATATCTTTAAATTTTTCTATTTTATAGTCAAAAATAATTTCTTATTAGTGATCTCCTGCACCTTTTTTATGGTCTTTGAATGAAGTACAATCGGGTTTAAAATTGCCCTTTCTAACAGCATTATGTTTAACATATTTTATAATGTATGTTTAATATGCATACATTTAAAACTCCCATGTAATTCTTGATAACACTTCATTCAGTTTATTTTATACATGTTTTTGTAACTCGTAAGTTTTAACTTACACTGCAAGTGATCACTACACAAAATGATTATTTTCACAAAACAAAAACTGGTTCTTCCAAAAAAAAAAAAAAGAGCTACAGCCAGATAGTTCAAGAGATCTATTCTATAGCATGGTGACTATAACTATTGATAATGTATCATAGTCTTAAAAAATGCTAAGAGTGGATGTTAATTGCTCTCATCACAAAAATGATAATGACGTGAGGTAATGAATATGTGAATTAGTTAGATTTAACCAATCCATGATGTGTATATACTCCAAGACATCATGTTGCACATGATTAATACATACATTTTTATTTGCCAATTTAAATAAATTTTAATAAAATAAAAATATAAAAAATAAAGTTACTTTGAATCAATAAAAAAGGTTTAATATCAGTATATAGACTAGCATCAATATTTGGGACCTGCTTTATTAAGATGGAATTTTTATGCAAATTCTTACAAGAATAGACTCTGTTTGCAGCTGTTAAAATGAATGCATAAGAAATAACAAGACAGACAGGCTATCACAGTAGCAGCTACTCCAGACTGTACAAGAGACACGGAAGAGAACAAGTAGATGTCTGTTTTCTTGCTGCCTGGAATAGAATGAGCTGCTAAGGAGATCATGGCCTTAGGCTTGTCTATATGTATGCCATTTAATTGGAAAGTGAAATATGTGAATTTCCCTAAGTTGACAAAGAATTCCAAATGAGAGTATTATAGTTGAACATGTACCTTTGCTCCACAATTTATCTTTTAAAATTATTTGATTTAATTGGTTTTATCTCTTAAAATTGTCTATTGATAGAATCTAAATATTAATTGAGTAAAAATTCTATATTGGGCCAACTTATAAACTAAATCCTGAATATTCCATCTCTCCAGAGATTCTTATTTTCCTTACAGCTTTAAAAAATATTAACTTACAGATTGTTCTTAAAACATATCAAAGTTATGTTGAAAATTGTTGGATTATATGCATTAGTTAAATCACAATAAAATAAATTGGCATCTCTATAACATGTAATACTGTAAAATAACACACAGAAATTTAGAGCTGTAATTTTTGGCAAAAAGTTTCAGATAATATGAGGGAAAAGCAATGACAAACATCATCTATTTATGAATAGTATTATCATCGAGGTTAGTTTACAAATGCACACAAACACACTACTTTCTCAATGATTATATGGTATGATTACTAACAGTGGTGCATCTCATTCTCATACACTCAAGTACACATGCACTTTATTAAAATTCTACCCTTTATTAAAGTAAAGCAGAATAGATATCTAAAGATTTAGATAACGTCAAGGTATAAGTAGAGTGAGGAATAACATGAATCTGTTCACCCAAATTCCCATTAAGTTCTAACAGAGCAGAAATGTTGCCTTGGACCTAAGCACAGACACAGAGAGATACTTACACACACAAGCACACACCTACTCATGCACGCACATTTGCACATCTTAATACTTTCTTCAACAATTTGATTTCATATACAAGAATGCTAATTTTCTTTTTACATTGAACATAAATAATGTAATTGCAATCAATTCTATCTATTCATGGACTTACATAATTATTGGTTAAGAGTATCTTACAAAGTGGAAAAACTGGCAACCTCATCTCTATCTCACCATCACTAATTTTGTTGGCATGGTGACTTCCAGGGTATCTGGTACTTTTGACTACAGGTCTGCACACACACCTGGCCCAGCATTCAAAGCTGTTGCAAGAGGAAATTTGTCTTGAGCTGGAAAAAGCATAGGCCTGTTTACTATCTCCTATCAACAAGATGTGTTAAAAGCTAATTACCACATGAAGGAGGTGCCACAGCACCATATCCTACACCAAAATTCGGAGCATAAATATAAATGCTTATTGTACTTTTGAAATACTGCACAAATTTGACTCATGACCAACTCTAGCCCAGGATCCCATGGGGAAGGAGGTTCTGGAAAACATAATTCTAGTTTAGCTAGTAAATAAGAAACAATGCCACCATAACAAAGAATGAGGGTGTTATTCTGATTTCAGTATTTTCTACAGAAAACACTGGGAGAGAAATTAAAGAGTCAGAATAGGCAACAAATGTATTCACTGTACCTAAAAACAGAGAAATGGGATAATACTTGAGAGGGTTATGAATTTATGAGTGGGATTTTTGTATTTAAACGTGGGATTAATTATAATATGTATGTTTCATTAGGAAGGAGCCAGGAAAAAGTGAAAGTATGATTCAAGAGAGAAAGAAAGGAATTTCTGGATCCACATTTGAATTACTTGAAAGATGATCCTTAGTATGTAGGTAGATGGGTTGGCTTTTGCTAGAAAAATTGGAAATTAATGTATACCAATAAAAGAAAATATATAGTGTATGGCTATAGATAAGGATAGGTAGATACCTTAGGTGTTGGAGCTGTGGCAGTAATGATATAAATGGTTCCATTTTTTGAAGTGAAATAGAATAATAGTCATCATAGGAGAGTGACGTTGAAATCAGGGAATTAGAGTTTCAAAGAGAAAGGGAATATGAAACAATCATGCAAGAGGATAGGAGAGTAAAGAGATGAAGGAAGTGTTGTATGACTGCTGGTAAGCACTAAATCCAAAACAAGAATTTTCAGAGCATGGAGCCCTATACAACTGTGCAAGTCTCTTGCTCAAGCCAGGTCTGCATAGGGTGTAATCAAAATTAAAGTATCAGTATCTATAAGCAAATCTACATTATTCAAACTCTTCATAATTCTAAATTGCTTGGACAAGTGTTTCTACCAGTATTATTTTATTTTTGAATAATATTCTTTCTTATTCTTTAACAGAAGTTAAAATATTTCTAACAAAATGCAATTGGAGTATTTTTGCTATGCAAATTAATTTGATGTTTTACATGAGCGTTATTTCTGAGTCATTTTTTATCATAAGATGTTGCTAAAATCAATATGGGTGAAGCATTCTTTTGGTTATTTGTACTCAATTATCTTTACGGCAAATCTGTCTACATTTCCTGACCAATGGCATACTCTGTGACTTGATGGACACTTCTGGGCTTTCTATCACTGTGCTTGTCCTTCAACTTCTTTTGTTCTCTGTAGCATGACGTGATTTTGAAAAGTTAAGAAACCACGAGACCATGCCATTTATTTCCATTTTTTTTAGACCCATGAAGCAGGTTTTAAATACAAAGGTTGTTAGATCAAATATGTTAAAAAGTTTTCACATATTAATCTTTCAAAGCTATTTGCTAAAAAAAGATTTCTATTATGAGCAGCCATCTGTGCATTTGCAAACACTTTAACAAAAAGTATATCTAATTACTAAATGTGGATGCAAATCTTCTTAAACACTTACATGAAATGTAAAGATATTGAGGTGAGAATTTTCCATGAATATGTAATAGTGGCTTTTAGTTCCTAGTTATTGTTGTTATAACTGTTCATGAATGTATTTGGTAACCTCATTTTATCTCATTAACTTTATTTTATTTGTTTTTACACATAGTTTATCTCTCTTCTTTCTTGACCTATGTTTTTAGACCAAGTTTCTGGAATTAGTCTCACCTGGAAGGGTGTAGAGACACACTGAACATCTTTTCTTAGTATACAAACACATTCATCAATTTAGATGGCAATTCCATTGGAAATCAATAAGCACAGAAAAAAAATTTCAAAGCTTGTCAACGAAGTGGTTTGTGGAGCTAGAGAGCTTAGAAAAATCACCCAATTTATGATGACTGGTTTGAGTGAATGGACTGTACTATGATCAATTCCAAATTTCACTTATGTATGATACTTGTCTAACAATTTGTTCTACTTTTCTATTCCATTCTCCTCTGTACATAATCTTTTTATTTTCCATCAAGTAATTGATAATAGTAATCAGAGGCTGTAGAAACACAAATAGTATATCAGTTCTTCTGGTAAAATAAGACAATCATAAATTTGAAAAACACATATCCATTTCATCATCTAATCATTAATATTTGAGGAGTTACTGGATCAGTAATATTATTAGAGAAACAAAGTAACAGATACTAGTGATAGGCAGGACAGAAAGATTGGCCTTTTCTATTAAAAGTTACAAAGTCATCTTCAAATTAAGACAGGAAATAATAATTTTGAGAATTTTATATTTTCATAGTGTTCACTAAACACTTTTGGAATTAATAAAGAAAGTAATCAAACAGGTAATTGAGTTCTTTGAGGAAAAGAAAATATGAATCACTCTGATGACATATAAATGTGAATGTGAAAGTGTCAAACAAAGATAATTC
Source organism: Cacajao melanocephalus (assembly GCA_963573385.1). Classification (NCBI taxonomy): domain Eukaryota; kingdom Metazoa; phylum Chordata; class Mammalia; order Primates; family Pitheciidae; genus Cacajao; species Cacajao melanocephalus. The sequence goes on along the minus strand of CAUYLG010019001.1, from coordinate 114,826 downwards.
AGAGTGGCTGTCTCATAAATAATGGCAAATTAAATTAAGAACTATAGGCAAACATTTTGTTTATTGCTCTTCTGAATTTTATTATTAAAATTTTGCTTAATACAAAGCAGCCATGGAAGTAAAAAGCAATGATAAATTGTTATATGTATGTCATTATAGTTCAGCAAAGAATCACATGTAAACACTATTGTAAGGAAAATGTAAAATATTGAAATCAGTTATCTGTACCTACTTGACCCACAGCCTTCATACTATTATGAATCAACTCCGTGATTTATTCATTGATAATAATCAACATGTTGAAGGTGTCTCTTCAGTCTTCTATTCTTCTAGTCATTTATCCTCTTACTACACACTTGAAAGGCACACGGGTATGCTTCTTTTTATTGATTTTTCAATCAACTGTCAATTTACCATTACTGGAATAAGATAAATAACTTTGAATTATCATGGTCATTAACTCAAAGCAATTTAACTGAAGTATTATGTTAAACTACGTTAGTCTTTGTTTAAAACACTGAACATGAACTTACTGAACGATAAACTTTAAGGGAGTGTTAGTATGGTACAGTAGGGAAATTCATTTCTACTTTGTCATGCTCTCCAAAGATGGGAAAATAAGATACATAAAAAAAGCATAAACTTGCATGTATTCACACCCAATGGCTTCCCTTCATTAATTGTGGTTAACAGACATTCTTTTTAACTTTTTTCTCTTAGGAGTCATAATCATTGTAATTCATCCTTATTAAAAATTGGCTTATGTTAGAAGAAAATAAATTTATTGCTATATAATAATCTTTAATCTTTTTATCTAAATGGCGTACTTTATCATAGAAGATATTTAAGGGCAACAATAATTTAATGACTTTCAATACAATGGCCAGAAATTGTGTGTGTGTGTGTGTGTGTGTGTGTGCATGCATGTGTATCTAAATATATTAATTGGTTGTTACCTTTATATCATGTGATTGTTAACTTTATACTTGATATAAGATGTATACACATGCACAAACATCACACATACAGAGATGACATATTCAGCATTCTGAAACTGTTTTAAAATTTTGACCTAAGCTGTACTGTCATTCTGGAATGTTTTCTGTAAGAATATGTGGTATTGCAAATTAATCACATAAATTACTAATTATATAACATTTTAGGGATTACAGTTATTACATTTATTATTTTATTTTTCCTTTAAATCTGAAGAAACGTTTTATAGTATTAATTTGTTGACTTTAAGTCCTACTTGGATCAATTGATATCCTTATGAAGGAATCAAAAAAGAGATAAAGGGGAATTGTATAGAGTTAAAGATCTATGGAAATGCTAAAGTGTTAAAATAATGATTGCAAATTTTAACTAATTAGACCAGGAAAATATTTTCAAAAGTTAATAGCACCTAACAATTGTGTGCTAAATGAGAAGAAGAATGCCATCTCTTTCTGGCAGAAGCTACACAAAATAAAATAGCAGAGAAAAAGTGTTCATTTGGTAGGAAAGATGAGGGTATAAAAGCAGCACACTTTTTAGTTGTGCCCTGTGGGTCTGTCAAGTCTACTGGTCTCTTATTTTATGTTCTCTGTCTCATTCTCTAATAACTTGAAGCTCAAAGAGAGAAAGCTTAGGAGAGTAAACTGAGGAACAAATACAGCAAAACCTTTAGGTTTCATTTACGTTTTTCCACCTCCAATTTGCAATGGTCCAGTGGAGAGAGAAAAAGAATTGTGCATGTTTCTAGAGCAAAGGAAACTTGGTCTTACAGTGAGTATAGAAGGAATAGGATGCATAATATAGAAAAGCTATTTTATTAAAAGTATTTATATATAAACTTATTTTATAATTGCAATCACTCAATTTTATTTAATGTCTATTGACAAGTAGATAAACATGCCACTGCCTATCATGTGTTGTGATTAGAAATTGAAAAAGAAAAATTCCGGGAGTCACATGACTTTATCAAAATTATATTTTGTCATATTTATTAGTTACATATTTATTAAAGAAGACTTTAAGTTTTCATCATACATCTTATAATTTATAAAGTTTCAAATGAACTAGTTTCATCTTTCTTAATGCTTGGAGTGGGTATAAATTTATTTTTAAAAGGCAATTAATTGTTTCTACATTAAATATATTATTCTTTAAATTGTCTAATTTTTAATGAACGTGTAGCATATAAGAATGCAACATATTTTACATACAAAAGTTCTATATTTGAGCAGAATCCAAACTTTCAGATTTTGCCCCTTCTTTATGAGCATGTTGATATAACTTTAGACAAGAAGAGCGGTTACAGTGATCTATTAGCAACACCAGATATAAGTTTATAGTAAAAATCATAGCTCTCCAACAAACATTAATAATGCAATAAAAATACATAGTGAAGTAAATAACTGACATCTTAATTTCAATTCATTACAAATGTGATTTAAGGAGGTAAGCTTATACCCTCAGAGGAAAAATAAAATCTGATTATGAATACAGCACAGAGCAGACATTTGCACTTGGCTCTTATAACTAGATGAGTGTATAGCCTATTTTTATATTATTTGGGACACAGTATAAAGTTTGGAAACTCTCATATTAAGTTGTCAATATCACTTCAGAATTTGTTTTTATTTGTATAAATCTAAGAGTTACAAGTGTGATTTTAATCAGATATATTGCTTAGAGTAAAGTCTGGGCTTTTAGTGTAACCATCACCTGAATAATGTACATTGTCCCCATTCATAAATTTTTTATCTCTTACTCCCCTCCTACTGTCCTACCCATCTGAGTCTTCAGTGATTATTATTCCACACATTATGTTCATGTGTACACATTATTTAGCATCCACTTATAAATAAGAACATGTGGCATTTGTCTTTCCGTCTCTGAATTGTTTCACTTAAGGTCATGACCTCTGTTCTATCCATAATGCTGCACAAGATATAATGCCATTATTTTTATAGCTGAACAGTATTCCATTATGTGTTGCATTTCATTCCACCATGTGTTCTTTATCCAATCATTAATAGATGTTAACGGAAGCTTAGTTTGATTCCATATCTTCACCATTGGGAATAGTGCTGTGGTAAACTTATGAGTGCAGGTATCTTTTGATATAAAGATTCCTTTTCCTTTGGGTAGTGATATGGTTGGCTCTGTGCCCCCAGCCAAATCTCATCTTGTAGCTTCCATTATTCCCACATGTTGTAGGAGGGCCCTGGTGGGAGATAGTTGAATCATGGGGGCAGGTCTTTCCCATGCTGTTCTCTTAATAGCAAATAAGTCTCACAAGATCTGATGGTGTTATAAGGGGGAGTTTCCCTCCACAAGCTCTCTCCCTTTGCCTGCTGCCATTGATGTAAGACATAACTTGCTCCTCCTTGCCTTCTGCCATGATTCTGAGGCCTCCCCAGCCACATGGAACTGTGACTCCAATAAAACCACTTTATTTTGTAAATTGCCTAGTTTCAGGTACATCTTTATCATAAGTGTGAAATTAGAGTACAGGAAATTGGTACCAGTAGAGTGGGGCACTGCTGAAAAGATACCTGAAAATGTGGAAGTGATTTTGAAACTGGGTGACAGGCAGAGGTTTAAACAGTTTGGTGGGCTCAGAAGAAGAAAGAAAAATGTAGAAAAGTTTGAAACTTCCTAGAGACTTGTTGAGTGGCTTTTCCCAAAAGCCTGATGGTGATATGGACAATAAGGTCCAGGCTGAGGTTATTTTAGATGGAGCTGAGGAACTTGTTGGGAGGCAGAGCTAAGGTGACTCTTGTTATGTTTTGGCAAAGAGACTGTCAGCATTTTCCCCCCACCCCAGAGGTTTGTAGAATATTGAACTTGAGAGAGATGATATAGGGTATCTAATGGAAGAAATTTCTAAGCATCCATGCATTCAAGAATTGACTTGGGTGCTGTTAAAGGCATTCAGCTTTATAAGGGAAGCAGAACATAAAAGTTCAGAAAATTTGCAAGCTGATAATGTGATAGAAAAGAAAATACCATTTTCTGAGGAGAAGTTCAAGTTGGCTGCAGAAATTTGCACAAGTAACAAGGGACTTAATGTTAATCTTCAAGACAATTGGGAAAATATCTTCAGGGCATATCATAGGTCTTCGTGGCAACTCCTCCTATCACAGGCCTGGAAGCCTAGGAAGCAAAATGGTTTTGTGGGCCAGGCCAAGGTCCCCATGCTGTGTGCAGTACAGAGACTTGGTGTTCTGTGTCCCAACTGCACTAGCCATAATTTAAAAGGGCCAAGGAACAGATCAGCCCATGGCTTCAGAGAGTGCAAGCCCCAAGCCTTGGCAGCTTCTATGAAGTGTTGAACCTGTAAGTGCACAGAAGCCAAGAACTGAGGTTTGGGAACCTCTGCCTAAATGTCAGAAGATGTATGGAAACAGCTGGATGTCCAGGCAGAAGTTTGCTGCAGATGTGGGGCTCTCATAGAAAACGTTCACTTGAGCAGTATGGAAGGGAATTGTGGGATCAGAGCCCCCACACAGAGCCCCTACTGTGGCACTGACTAGTAGAACTGTGAGAAGAGGGCCACTGTCCTCCAGACTCCAAAATGGTAGATCTACTGACAGCTTGTACCATGTCCCTGGAAAAGCTGCAGACACTCAACACAAGCCTGTGAAAACAGCCAGGAGGGAGGCTGTATCCTAAAAAGCCAAGTGTAGATATATCATTCTTCTTGCAGTTTAAAAATCCATGTATAAATAATAAAAATATAAAAAGTCTTTTATTCCATGGCAATCATCATCCATCTACTATTCCTAAGATGGGGCAGAGCATTGTAATTATCCCTAGCATCCATCAATTCTTTTTAGAAACAGAATTCTCAAGTATATTTGGGCACCTTGTTACATACCTAAAGAAGAGTTTACTATCCTGCCTTATAACAACTACAAAATTTCTGGATCATCTCCTTAAAGATGTAGTTATGTAACCTACACTATGTTTTCCCTTATTCTTGCTTGTTAAGAGATGATAAGACTGCTGTCTAGAAATCTGAAGGGGGAGCAAAATGCTGGGGAACTCAGCCAAATTTACAGCCTGATTCCCTTGATAACGGGCAGTTGAATTACCCTAAAGCCCATAAATAATCTCTTCTCTAGATTATTATGTGAATGAAAAATAACTTCTTACTTAAACCCTAGCATTTAAAAAGTTAGTTTAGTTTGTACCCTTACTAATAAATATATATTCCTAGAAAATTATACTTACTGGTAACATTCATGATACTACTAACAAAGATGGAAGAATGGACCATTGGGTAGATAGTATGTGTTTTTGTTGAAAGAATATGGGTGAAACAACAGAATATTGGAGTGAAAAAAATAATTTTGCCTATCTTTCTAACTGAAATAAATTAGTAGTATTTGTCTACATGGCTGAGTTGGAAAGAATGTGAAATAATGGTTATACTCCTTAAGAGTGATTGCTGCAACCTAATATTGCTTGCAATAGAACTGGGATAATGAAGTGGTAGTATATATGCAACATGTTTTAAAATGTTAATCTGGGATTTGAAATAAATGTCACTGCAAATCAATCAGAAGATAAATGAGAACTTGGAGAAAAATACCAAAGTAAGTGTTGGCATTCTTCCTCATGCCACAGAACTCACATTATTTGTTCAATATTCTGCTACAAGATACGTTAGAAGTATTATATTTCCTAGTGGCATTAGTAAAGACAGAAAATTCTAGAATAACTTCATTCTGTGAGTTGAATATTCTGCAAGTTTTTAAATCCTATATGTAATGCTGAAAATGGGCATTTTTCTTGCTTTTCCACAGCAGCCAAGTAAGAAGTATGTTTGAATAAGCAAGTTTAAAAACATATTCAGACTATATCTTCTCAAAAGAAAATGAATGAAGCAGATGCAATAAGCTTTCATTCTTGTTCTACAAAACATGCATAGCAATCAATAAAACTGTCATCTCATATTTAAAAAGTTTAGTCAAGGTCATGATTTTCAACTTTATATCCAAGACATTTTACTTAATTTGTAAGAGACTGGCAGTGACCCATAAACACCCTTACAAAAATATACTTAAAGGAAAGATCAATTTAGTTGAAGAATAATGGGAAATGTAGCATAAACATTTTGTTTACATTGCCCTTAAGGTGAACCTTAATATATGAAATGTGCCATAGTGCTTTCTTGATGTGAAAGGAAAAACTAAACACCAAAGTTTTGTATCTTCTTTCCTTAAAGTGAAGTTGTTGTTGGAAAGTAGCTGCTTGGTCAGCATCTATATTTTTCAAACTCCTGTGGGAAATGTAAATAATTAACTGTATCCTTAAGTTAGTCAGTAGAAAGACCAGAAAATAAAGCAAAAACAGATATACAAATTGTAAAAGACACTGAAATGGTAATAGTTGAATGTATAGCTTTAATTGATCCCCTAAACTTTGGCCTAGCAGATTTTCTAATTTATTTTTTATGCATTATGAAGGGAGGGAGATAAGGAGAAAGGGGAAAAGAAAATGAAATAATTAGAAGAAGATGGAGAAAAGAAGCCTCCATTTGGAAATAGGGAAGTAGAAAATATTAAATCATCTGTAATTTTCTCCCATTCTCTTGTTAACTGGAAATTGGAATTATCAGAATACATTATTTGAGATAAGAAACTTGGATAGATTGAATCATTAGTTCTGTCTTGAATGTTTGAGTTGTGACTTTAAAACAGAAATGCTTGTGGAAAAAAAGGATAAAACTTCACATCTTAATACTTTTTAACATTTCCTTCCTACTCCTCACTCCGCTCCAAACAATAATAATGACACTTCTTTTTATATTCTCCTCTCAATTTTTAAGAAGTCTTTAAATTTCTCTGTCTACCTTAGGCCTGTTGGATTATTCTAGTGCTTTGTTAGTGCACTGGCAGAGAAAACCAGTGCAATATTTTCTACTCTATGGAATGGGTAAGAACCTAGAGAAACAAGCTGAAGCACTTAGAGAGGACCAAAAATGTAGTCAGGTAAGCTTTGGCCTTGGAGTTCTATGGACACTATGAATGAGTTAATCAGGTAAGTTAGCATCTTAATACTTTTGGAGAAAAGGCAGTAATTTAATTACTCTCTATGAGCTAGGGGTCTCAGATGGCATGTTAGGGTACCACAGAATTCTAGGTCAGAATAAGAAGAAAAATAAAATTCACCTGTAAGTATCCTGGTAATATCAATTAAGAGAAAATATTATAGACGTTCATATGGGAAAAAAAGATATTCTCAAAGAGAAAAAAAATAAAATAAGGCCTATCTGACATTATACTTCTCTTTTAGGGCACTTAAAGCAAAACAGAGTAGGCTATATGTTCAGATTGCCAAGGAGTAAGATATGTAAGCATTCCAATATAAGCTACCTTTTGGAAAGCAAACTGAAAAGAATAAAAAATTTGATATGGATCTTTAGGATAAAGAAATACTGCCTTTTAATCATCATCTCATCTGAGGTCTTTCGTTATGTTACCAGCAAAATATAATTTTAATCTCTCTTGATTTTGTCCAGCATTTCATATATATTCTCCCTTACTTTGTAATCAATAAACAGATGGCAACTCCAACCTGTTTTCTATGTAAAATTTAAAAAATAATTTAATAGTTTATACTTATTAGTATCATTACTTTTCAAGGTATTTAGTTCAGTGTTAGGAGATGTTAGTTATAGAGCTCAATTATTAACACTGCAGGTGTTTCATAGCTCTTCTTTTTCTTACTTTGCTGTAAATAAATGCAAGTATAAGTGCTTTTTATTTATCTTAGATCTTATTCTATTAAATAATAGTAACTACATGTACATGTCTTTATTGTCTCTCTTTTTATCATATACACTGAATTTCACTAGAAAGTCACAGCGAATATATAATAATCTTCATAGGGTTGAAATAATTCTTTTCTAATTGTAACTTTAACCTACTTAAAAATCATATAATTCATATAAAAGACAAAAACCAACAGGTTTTAAAACAAAGGTATTATAAAATAAATATGTTTCTCACTACTTATCCTGAAGTCTGCTGAGTGCTATTTTTCTTACTTTCATTTTTTGAACAGTTTCTGTATATACCCAATGAAATTGAATGGGTTAAGAGTAAAAGAAAAAAAACTGTTATCATATTAGCTAACAGATTTTCTAAGCATAAAAAATACAAAATTGTGGTTTAAATTTCAACTAGTAATAAAACACATTGTTTTGCATATGTAAGAATCAAGAAACAGAGAAAACATCCTATGATGATTGTAAAAATAAATTATCAATTAAATACAAACTGACATTTAAAATATGACAAAGCTACCATGTGCTTTATAATATTTTGTAATGCTCATTATTCCATTAATGTTATCTGTTGTAATATAGTGCAAGTAAAACCTTTGTGATGGCATCGATATATCTAGATACTCTAAAGTAGTAGAGAAGCAATAGAAGTAATAAGGAAAGAAAACAATTTTTGAAATAGCAATCTATTTTCTAGTTGAAAAATATAAACCACAACCCTATGCTTGACATGAGTATATATCAAAATCTTCCTCAAATGTGGACTGAAGCCTGAGTTGTTACTTGCAGGTCTGATTATAGTGCAAGGAACACCCAATAAAAATTGTAACATTCTACTTGTTATAGGCCCTTTTTTCCAATAAGTATTGGTTTTCGTATACTGGTAAAAATTACAGCTTGTAGGTAAGAAATTGTTGCCCAAATGTAGTACAAAAGTTATTTTTTCCTAAGTGAACTTGTTAGCTATAATTAGCCATGGCAATTTAATATGATTAGTGAAATTGAAAGTAGCATTAATTCCTCATCATTGTTGTACTTGACATACTAAAGATAGTTTAAAACATGGTTGGCAATCTTTTTCTATGTGCTCAAGGATAATTAACGTTGGCACATAAAATGTATTAAAATCAAGGCAATTTATATTACAGAACATTGTACACACCTAAGTCAACCTGAAAACACCACATTTCTGCTAACCATTAGATTACTATAATTTGCAAAGGTATTTTTTTCTAATTTTGAGTGATTTATTTACAGAATATAGTCCACAAATAAAGATGAGCATTAAATCTTGAAGAACCTTCATTGTGAGTATTGTGATAAAATGATTTTAATATACTGTATTTTAAAAGAGAAACACTAAGGGATGCAGCTATTAGGTTATTTCTACTGAATTACAACAATTACATGTAGTTGACGAGTATAATATGAAAAAAATTTGTTTTTATATTAGTTAAAATTTTAAAAGAAAAAATAGAAGTAGACATTAGTTTAAATGTAAATGACTAACGAAGCATTAATTGTTCTGCATACATGTGGCACAAAAAATGCAAATACAATCACTGAGATAAATTCATTTGTAACTTAATCTTTTTAATAATTAAAACATTTTCAATAGTTTACAGAATCAGAGGTTTCATTGGTAGATAATGTGGATTTGGACATCTTGCTATAATTTTGCAGTCACTTTCCTCCTATTTTATCCATTCCCAAGTCAGGCAAAAACTACATCAAAATACCAAATCAAGGATGTTTCCCAGCATGTTGGTTCAGAGGCACAAATACGACCATGACCTAGAACAGATCGTGCAACAAAATAAACAGTCTTAATATATATATAGAATAATTAGAAAATATTCTAATGTTCAATTTTATCATATTAATTTTTGGAAAATAACTTTTAGAATGAGAAGTTAGTTGTCCTGGAAATCAAGAAAATATTTGTGGATGAAAGACGACTCTGCTGGTTCCACATGTAAGATACATGACATATATTTCCACATTTTATGGCTACTGTTTTAGCAATGATTTAGTGGTGAAGAGAAGCATTGAGGACAAAGTGAATTTATTCATCCATTTATTTATTCTTTCAATGAATAGTTCCTAAGTACTAGGAATTACTGGGAACAAAAGATACAAATGATCAACCCCTTCCTTAAGTAGAATGCCATGTCTTCCATATGTCAAGCATTGAAGTAATACTAACTACATTTCCCTCTTTATTCAGTTGCCAAGGCTGCACATTCTTTGGGAAGCTTTCTCTATCTTTCTTGGGATATATTTGTTGTCCTTCAGAGTAGTCAAAGAGCAGTATTCCCTGCACATTTTTAAATAATAATCATTGTTTTATAATTTTACTTATATATCTTTCCAGACGTATTGAGTAAACACTTAACAAACATGCCATTAGTTTTCAGATGAGTATCCCACCATCTTAGCACACTGTCAGAAAAATAATAGAGTATTGTTTCTTAAATAGAATAGGCATATAAATCACTTGGAGATCTTATACAAATGCAGATTCTGATTCACTATTTCTGGAATATGGACTACTATTCTGCATTTCTAATATGATGTTGGTGCTACTGGTCTATGAAGCATACATTGAGTAGTAAGGTAGTAGATATTATCAAATTACAAATTGTTTTACGATTTGCAAAGATGAAAGATTAAAGGTATTAGTATTTAGTGGGTAAGAGGTGAAAGATGATTTGAAAGATACTAGACAGCTTGGTATTGCTAAAGACCAATAAAGAATGGCCACAGGAGCAAGCCCATAGACTTTATGGAAAAAACGTGTATTCAATAATTTTTTTTTCAGACATAAGTTATAGTGTTGTTGGCTACAAATTCAATGTTAAAAAGCGAACAATATACAACAAATAAGGTGTCTTTAAACAGAAACACACATAAAACAAGATTCTGTATTGACTGGTTGTTGAATCTAACCCTGTACTTCAACTAGAAGCAATGTTTCAGCATTTGCTAATGCAATTTTCTTAGAAACTGTATAGAACATAGTTACTGCAAATCATAAGAACCAACTATACCTACATAATATTCTCAATTTTGCTTTCTTATCAGCAAATAATAAAATAGTTACTACTTGTTTCTTTATGGACAAGTTTGCCAACCCCTTGCTTAGGTGACAAAGTGAAGCAGGAAAAAGAAAGATGTTGGCTTAATCTAGAGCAAACAGGGAGATTGTGAGACATTTTTATATATGATATATCTTAAGGATATATTATAAGACATTAAATAATACATATAAATATATTAATGTGTAGTATATATAGATAAAATATATATTTACATACTGATATTACCAACTACGTTTTTATTCACATTGTCTAGTTCATTAGATATTGTTGTAATATTGTCTTACAATGATTGTATTTGAGACTAGTTCTACCTTTATTATTTATTTCATGTGTTATTATTGGTCTTAATACCAAGTTATTAGTCATATAAATATTCCAATTATTATTAAAGAAAATCACATTTTGGTTATTCTTTCATGTTTGCAATATTTATTTTGTCATTTGGAGGATATTTGAAATGTGCACATTGCTACTTTGATTATTTTCTCTAAGAGATCTTCTCTTGCTTACTACAAAATTGCTTTTAGGGAAAAAGAAAAGTTCTTTTAAGATCAGTCAGTCACTTCCTGTTTTAATGGAAATTGTATAATGAGGCCAGCCACAAGACAGCAGTATAATGGTGTATATTAGTAATGGTTGTGATGGATAGATGATTAGAAAATATTTGTAGTAAAGTTTTAATAGGACTGAATGGTTGCATTGGAGGAGTAAGTATGAGGAAGAAATTAGAGATTATCATTTCATTTTTTCCTGAAAGAAAAACTAAATTAAGAATACTTGTTTTTTTCCAAATATGCAACCTCGGAGAAAATTATTTAAAATTTAGGACATGTTCCTTTCTGTTACAAAGTTCATATGTTTATCATAAGTTCAAGAGCCGGGCTTAAGAAAAAGCAAGGTATTTGAAGATATATTAAGAAAGCTGTATGACCATTGAATTTTTGGAAATGCATTAGAACAAAGAGATAGTATATGGAGAGAAATAAGTTTGGGCCGAATTCTGTAAAACAACAATATTTAAGACATATGCAAAAGAGTGGATATCCTGCAAATAAAACAGAGAAGTGGCCAAAGGATATGAAATAAAATAATTTGTGATGAAGAAAATGATTGATAAATATCTAAACAATTTACTTGAGTTAATACAGTTATTACATATTTATTGGTGACATTGGAAAGAGTTTTTGTTGTTGTCTTTGTTTTGTTCATTTGTTTTTTCAGACAGGGTCTTGCTCTGTTACCTTGGCTGGAGTGCAGTGGCATGATCACGGCTCACTGCAACATGAATCTCCTGGGCTTAAGTGATCCTCCCATCTCGTACTCCCAAGTACCTAGGACTACAGGCGCATACCACCATGTCCTGTGATTTTTTCACATATTTTTTGTAAAGATAGGGTCTCATTATGTTGCCCAAGCTAGTCTGGAACTTCTGGGCTGTAACAATACTCCAGTTTTGCCCTCCCAAAGTGTTGGGATTACTTGGGATTACCATTGTGAACCACCATGCCTCACCAAGTTTTTTCTTTTTTTCTGATTGAGAAGTTTATAAATAAAATAAATTTCAATACATTAATAAGTAAATGATGAGAAAATAAGAGACATGCTTGCCCATGATATGGAAATAGGACATAGGAGGATAGGAGTACAACAACATGGTAATGTTTTATTTTTTGATAAAAAATAAAGTTGCATTTGCCTAAGGTACATTACTAACTTACTTTGTTTCAATAACTTATTTTCTCACATTGTGTCCAAAGCTAGAGGGTTAGAAAATTTGCTCATTTATTGTTAATAGACCTGTCTTGTGTACTCACTTCATAGTGAACACAATTATTAGAGCTGAAGAAATACAGTTAAAAAAATTTTTCAGTATCTGTCTTTGTGATTCATCTTTAAGCACTCAAATATTTGCTGCATCATTAGTGATCTATGCCTAAAAAAGAGAGAATGGCAAATCCTGGACACATGTATGCTTCTGGTACAATGACTCAGCTATTAGAATCAGAAAAATATATGTTACACAGGATTTCTATGCCTAATATACAATTACTAAATTTAGAATGCTTTCAAAAATCCATATGATCAATACACTGTATGAAAAAGATGTATGATTGCCAAAGTAACTTACATTTTTTCATTTCTACAATGTAGCTCAAAATATCATTTTGGCAGTATTTAAAATGATAATTTTTTGTGTGTGCAGGGTACAGCAAAGTGACAGAGTAAATGTCTACAGTAATTCCCAATAGGAACATCAATTTGAACAACTATACACATGCAAAAAAGTCACAAAATTCAAGGGAACCTGAGTACATGAGCAAGACTTTGAAACCCCCGTAGACTGCAAAGTAATACATGAACTATAAGAAGATGGTTCTCCGTGACTGCATTATTTAACCAACTGTACCTTACAAGAAAGACTAAAAGAAATTATTCAAACTGAAATGCAAGGTTGCTAATATGTTACACAAAAACATCCAAAGGTATAAAATCCACAGGTGAAAGTAAATATACAGATAAATTCAGAATAATATACATCCCTAGTAGGGGAAATTAAAAGACAAAACAATAAAAAATAATAACAACAACAATTTGTTATAGGATATAGAATATAAAAATATAAATTGTGACATCAAAAATGAAATATGTGGGATAGTAAGAGTTAAAGATCAGATTTTTTTGTCTTTTTTTAAATCAAAATTAAGTCATAATGCTTTCAAAGTAACCTGTTACTGAACTAGAAAAAACTACTTTAGAATTCACATGGAACAACAAAAGAAAAAAAATGGCCCAAATAGCCAAGGCAATACTAAGCAAAAAGAACAAAACTGGAGACATCAGGTTACCTGACTCCAAACTATACTACAGGGCTATAGTAAACAAAACAGCATGGTACTAGTATAAAAACAGGCACATAGACCAATGGAACAGAATAAAATCCCGGAAATAAGGCCACACACCTATCACCACTGGATCTTTGACAAAGCTGAGAAAAACAAGCAATAGGGAAAAGATACCCTATTCAATAAATGGTGCTGGGATAACTGGCTAGCAGTATGCAGAAGATTGAAGCTGGACCCCTTTCTTACACTATATACAAAAATCAATGAAGATGGATTAAAGGCTTAAAGGTAAATCCCAAAACTATAAAAACCCTTGAAAATAACCAGGCAATATCATCCTTAACATAGGGACAGGCAAAGATTTCATGACAAAGACACCGAAAGCAATTGTAACAAAAGCAAAAATTGATAATGGAATCTGATTAAAGTAAAGAGCTTCTGCACAACAAAAGAAACTATCAACAGAGCAAACAGGCAACCTATCGAATGGGAGAAAATATTTGCTAACTATGTATCCAACAAACGTCTAATATCCAGCATCTATAAGAATCTTAAACAAATTTATAAGAGAAAAACAATGCCATCAAAAGTGGACAAAGGACATGAATTGACACTTTTCAAAGAAAGACATATATGCAGCCAAAAAGCATATGAAAAAAAAGCTCAATATCACTTATCATTAGAGAAATGCAAATGAAAACCACAATGAGATACCATCTCATGCCAGTCAGAATGGTTATTACTAAAAAGTCAACAAATAAGAGATGCTGGCAAGGTTGCAGAGAAAAGAGAACACTTTTATACTCTTGGTAGAGTGTAAATTAGTTCAACCATGTGGAAAACAGTATGGTGATTTCTCAAACAGCTAAAAGGAGAACTACCATCTGACCCAGCAATCCCATTACTAGGTAAATAACCAGAGGCATATAAATCATTCTACAATAAAGGCACAGCATGTAAGTGTTCATTGCAGCACTATTCACAATAGCAAAATCATGGCATCAACCTAAATACTCATCAATGACAGACAGGATAAAGAAAATATGGTACACATATACCACAGAATATTATACAGCCGTAAAAAAGGAACACAAGATTATATCTTTTGCAGGAACATGGATAGAGCTGGAGGCTACTATTTTGAGCAAACTAATGCAGGACCAGAAAAGCAAATACCACATGTTCACACATAGAAGAATGAGCTAAATGGTGAGAAGATATGAACACAAAGAAGGAAGCAACAGACACTGGGATCTACTTGAGGGTAGAGTGTGGGAGGAGGGAAAGGAGCAGAAAATATAAGTATTGGGTCCTGGGCTTCATTTCTGGATGATAAAATATTCTGTACAATAAAACTCCATGACTTGAGTTTACCTATGTAACAAACCTTCACATATATCACTGAACCTAAACTATTAGTTAAAAAAACAAACAAAATAAAATAACTTGTTATTTCTATAATGTGTTCTTTGTAAGCCTATTGGCACTCTCAAAGAAAAAAAACCTTTAATAGATATGCTAAGAATAAAAGCAAGAAATTAAATCATTCTGATACTGAAAATCACTTACTCACAAAGGAAAACAGTAAAAGAAAAGGAAAAAAAATCAAAGGCTATATAAAACTACCAGTAGGCAAGGAACACTAAGGCAGTACCGAATTGTTATCTATAAATAATTACCTTGAATGTGAATGGATTAAATTCTCCAATTCGAAGGCAAAGTGGCTGGATGGATTAAACAAACAAGATCCAGTTATTTGTTGCCTATATGAGATTGCCTTTATCCATAGGACACATACCAGCTGAAAGTGAATGGATGGAAAAAGATATTCCATAAAAATGGAAACCAAAAGAAAGCAGAAGTAGCTGTAGTTGTATCAGATAAAATAGACTTCAAGTAAAAAACTGTAAATAAAGATAAAGGCCATTATGAATAATAAAGGGGCCGATATAGCAAGAGGATGTAACAGTCATAAATATATATGCACACAACATCAAAATACCTAAATATATGAAACAAACATTAATAGATCTAAGGGAGTGATAGATAGCAATACAATAATAGTAGAGAACTTCAATACCCATCTTTCAGCAATGGAAGAATCATCCAGACAGAAAATTAGCAAAAAACATTGAATATAAACTACACTCTAAACCAATGAACCTAAAAGATGTTTTATGGAATATTCCTTCCAAGATCTTTGAAATATCCATTCTTTTCAACAGCACATGAAACATTCTATAGAACAGATAATATGTTAGTCCACAAAACAAGTTTTAACAAATTCAAAAAAATCAAAATTGTATTATGTCTTTTCTGATGATAGTGAATTAAAACTAAAAATTAACAACAGGAAAAACTTCAGAAACTGTACAACTTCATGGAAATTAAACAGTATTCTTGTAAACAACAAAAGGGCCAATGAAGAAATTAAAAGATAAATTGTAAAATTTGTTGAAGAAATGAAAATGAAAACACAACATAGAAAAAATTATGGGATACAGCAAAAGAAGTTCTTGGTGGAAACTTTATAGCAATACACTCATATATATATATATATTTCTCATATATAGATATGAAATATCTTAAATAAACAACCTAAGGATGCATCTCAAGGAACTAGAAAAGTAAAAACAAGTAAAACCTAAAATTATTAGAAAAAAATAAAGATCAGAGCACGAACAAAAGAGACTAACGCATCTACAAAAGAATAATGAAATGGGTTTTTTGAAAACATAATATCAGCAAACTTTAGACTACCAAAAAAAGACTACAATAAACAAAATCATAGATGAAAGAAGACAGTAAAATTGATACCACAGAAATACAAAAGAAGCATAATAAATTCCTATGAAAATTTCTATGTCAGCAAATAGGGAAACCTAGAAGAAACTGATATATTCCGGGATATGTACAACCTACCACTATGGAGAAAAGAAGAAATACATAATGTGAACAGACCAATAACAAGTAGAGATTGAGGTAGTAATGAAGGTTCCCATTAAAGAAAAGCCCAGGATTAATATCTTCATTGATAAATTGTATAAAACATTCAAAGAAATAGCAGTAATATTTCAAAAACTATTCCAAAAACTGAAGAGGAGGAAAATATTTCAAACTTATGCTTTGAGGCCAGAATTACCCTGATTTTTAAAAAAGACAAGGATAGAACAAAACAAAAAACAAATAAAGGCAAATATCCCTGATGAACGTAGATTAAAAACTGCTCAGCAAAATACTAGCAATTGAAATTCAACAGCAGATTGAAAAGATCATTCACTATAATCAAGGATTAATCCTAGGGATGAAAGAATAATTTAGCATATGTGAATACATAAATGTAATATATCACATTATTTTAAATAATAAAAGACAAATACCTTATGAGTATCTCAATAGATACAGGAAAAGCATTTGACAAAATTCAACATTTCTAACTGATAGCCTTCAACAAATTAGGAATAGAAGGAACATACCTCAACATAATAAGGGCCATGCATAATAAACACACAGTCAACATTACAGTAAGCAGAGAAAAGTTTAAACTTTTTCTCAAAGAACTGGAACATAATAAGAATGCCCAGTTTCTTCACTTCTAGTCAACATAATACCAGAAGCTCTAGCCAAAACAATTAGGAAAAAATAGACATTCAAATTGGAAAGAAGGAAGTCAAATTGTTTCTCTTTGTATATGACATGTTCTTACATATACAAAATATTAGAGATTCTACCAAGAAAACTGTTAGAACAAATAAATTCAGTAAAGTCACAGGATACAAAATCAACATATAAAAATCTGCATCATTTCTATATATTAATAACAAACTATCTGAACAAAATCAAGAATGCAATTCCATTTATAATAGATAACAAATAAATACATTTAACCAAGCAGGTGAAATATCTGTACAATGAAAACTATAAAACATTGATGAAAGAAATTGAAGAGGACAAGAATAAATGGAAAGATATCTGATGTTTATGGATTAAAAGAATTAATATTGTTAAAATGACCATGCTATTCAAAGCAATCTACAGATTCAATGCAACGCAATCTCTATAAAAATTTTAATATAATTCTTAGCAAAAGTAGAAAAAAATTACTTAAATTTATATGAAACCACAAAAGAGATAACAAATAGACAAAGCATCCATGAGCAAAGAAGAAAACTTGAGGCCTCTCACTACCTGATTTCAAAATACACTACAAAGCTATGGTAACCAAAACAACCCAGTGCTGGCATAAAACAGACACATAGACCAATGGCACAGAAAAGAGCCCAGAAATAAGTCCACTCATTAAAGGCAACTGATTTTCAACAAAGGTTGAAGAAATATATAATATATAATATATAATATATAATATATATAATATATATTATATATTGCATATATTTTATATGTATTTGATTATATATATATAATCAAAAAGAAAAAAATTCTATCAATGATTGAAGAAAGGGAAACTTTTGTTCACTGCTGGTGGGAATGTAGGTTAGTATAACCATTATGGAAAACAACATGGCAGTTTCCTTAAAAATTTGAAAATAGATGCACCATATGATACTATATGATCCAGGAATCACACTACTAGGTATATATCCAAAGGAAATATGTTGAAGAGACATCTGAACTCACTTGTTTATTTCAGCACCATTCACAATAGCCAAAGTATGGAATCAGTCTAAATGTCCAACAGATGAAAGAGTAAAGAAATTATGGTATTATATGTATTTATACAATGGAATTCTGTTTAGTACAGAATGACAAATACCACAGAATCTCATTCATATGTGAAATTTAAAAGGATTCATTTTTTAAAAGTTAAAAGTAAAAAAGTGATTACCATAGTCTTGGGAAAATAAGGAGTAAGGTGAATAGGAAGAAGCTGGTCAATGGGTACAATGTTAAAATTAGATAGGAGGAGTAAATTTTGGTACTCTATTGAACGGTAGGGTGATTACTGCTAGTAATAATGCATGGTATATTTCAATTAACTCGAAGAAAGCATTTTAAATGTTCTCACAACAAATAAATTACACATGTTTAAGGTGATGCATATGTTAATTCCCATGATTTGATCATTACACAATATATGCATGTATCAAAACATCACATAAAACATAAATATGTGCAATTACCCTATGTCAACCAAAATAAAATAAAATAAGAATTTTGGCATCCTGATTTTTGTTTTTCTTTAATGGTCACACTCATCTTTATTCTTAGCCTATTTGTTATCCTGTTCAAAGGATAAAAATATAATTTGTGTTGTTAGGCAAAGGAAGCAGCACACATTAATACCACAATGGGAAGAGAACAAACAGAATACATGATATGGGTTTTTATTGTTTTGTTTTTTATTCACATCCTTTCTCACCATTTAGACATACTTTCTAACAAAGAACTGTGTCAACTTGTGTAAACCCTGTCTAGTGTGTCAAATTCTGACATACACCCACAAAAATGTTAGATGAGGCAAAGTACATGGATCTGAAGAAAAGATGTGAAACTCAAACTTAGGGAAGTTACACACACAGTGTGGAAGCAACAATATTATATTCAATGACAACTGCTAGTCTCGATCAATGAGAAAACTATCAGAAACTGCTTTTGTTTTTGTAATAGCGCCAGTTTTTTACTGAAATTTACATCTATTATCTAATAATTTCAATAATTACTTTCTAAGCATTTAGCAATTCATCACTACATGTTCCCTACTAAATTAACTCATTATAAGTTTGATTTTGCTTAATTTATTCTCTAACAGTTTATTACAATAAATTAAATTATCATGCTCTCATTAAAATGAAATAAGAAATGCTATCAGGAGATTTATAAAAGAACATTTTCTAATTTCTGCAATAATTTATCTATTAATATTTTCATGCCATTTTTCTTAATGCAATTTTTACTAAAAGCGTGGACCTGTTTTTTTTATTACTTTACAATGGGCAACATCTATACAAGATATAATATCATGTATATTTATAAAAATATACTTACTATTACGTTAAAAACTTCACTTCCATTTAATGCTTTTCTTTAGAGACATTAAAAATATTTAAAAAAATCAAAGAGATTCATCATTTAACAGAAAACATTAAGGTAATTTTTGTATTTTATTGAAGAAACATTTGTGATTTAATTTGACAATATTCTTATTATTAGATTCGTATTTTAACTCATTCAATCTACATATTTTGAAAACTGAAATTAAGGATAAAGTGTTTTTCCTATTGGAATGTCAAGAAGTTATAATCATTTCCAAATTTAACCCAGAAAACATTGTACCAAATGAAATGAGCTAGTAACGGAACTATGCATACTGCATAAATTCACTGATAGAATATATATAAAATAGTCACTTAGAGAAAGACAGAAGAATGGTAGTTTTCTAGAGCTTAGGGAGGGAAAAATTGGGAGTAGCTGTTCAACATGTGTAAAATTTCAGTTAAACAATTCAAGTAAATATTAAAGATTTGATGTGCCTATAATTAAAAACACTGTATTGTGCACTTAAAAATGTGTTGAGAGGGAAGATAGCATGTTCTTACTACATTTAAAACAATGCACTGATAATGTGTATATATGTAGAAATTATAGCACTTCAGTATGCTTCATATTTTACTAATGTTTAGCAATTTAGAAAGAGATTGAAAGAAGTTTTAGCATTAAGGTGAATTTAATATTACTTATGTCAAATGTTTTAGTTACAAACAAAAACCACTTTGTTGCAGAAATATGATGGTCTCATATTGACTAGTATTACCTTGTTTTATATCTTCTATAACAGAAAAAATAGGAAGATGGATTTAGAGAATAGCAAAAGAAGATAAAACCATGTGAATTGAATCAGAAGCAAATTTATTTATTATTTTTTTGTTTAGAAAATGCATAGATTTTTAAAATCCTTTTTACTTGGTCAATAAGGAAAATTTATTCAAGAGAATATTAAAGACAATAATTTTAACTAATTTAATGCCCAGGCTATCAAGAATAATTTACTGCATAACACTTTGTGTAATTATTACTATTATTTTTTGAGATGGAGTCTCCCTTTGTTGCCTAGGCTGGAGAGCAGTTGCTCAATCTTGGCTCACAGCAACCTCAGCCTTCTGGGTTCAAATGATTTTGGTGCTCCAGCCTCCTGGGTAGCTGGGATTACAGGCATGTGCCACCATGCCCGTCTAACTTTTTTTCGTATTTTTAGTAGAGACAGGGTTTCATCCTTTGGCCAGGCTCATCTCAAACTCTTAGCCTCAAGTGATCTGCCCACCTTGGCCTCCCAAAGTGCTGAGATTACAGGCTTGAGCCACCATAGCTGGCCTACTTTATGTAAAATATTTTAATTAATACATACAGCTTATCTCCTAAGCGATTTTACTTTTCATTTATTTATTTATTTATTTTTGAGATGGAGTCTTGCTCTGTTGCCCAAGCTGGGGTGCAGTGTCACAGTCTCAGCTCACCACAACCTCTGCCTCCTGGGTGTAAGTGATTCTCCTGCTTCATCATCCCGAGTAGCTGGGATTACAGGTGCTCACCACTGCCTTCGGCTAATTTTTGTATTTTTAGTAGAGACAGGGTTTCACTATGTTGGCCAGGCTAATCTCAAACTCCTCACCTCAGGTGATCCACCCGCCTCGGCCTCCCGAAGTGCTGGTATTACAGGCATAGGCCGCGATTTTACTTTTTGAAGTCTAATTCATGTTGTGATGGTATTCTTCAAATTTTATGAAATATCTTGTATATTTAAAGAAAAAAAAGTTGACAAGCTTTTAGAATAATGTTTTAGTCTGAATAGTCAAATACTTGCTAAGACCCCAAATATTTCAGAATTTAGAAAATCTTTTTAATTTCAATTTTTCCATCTTACAATTGGAGATTTATCTTAATGTATTTTGTATTTCTGGTAGCTTCATCATAGACTACATAGACAATGAAATAATGAATTCATTGAAACTTAGTTTTATTTTAGGTTTGCTGTGTATATCCAATGTAACCAACATAACTTTACTATATATGTTAACAAAAGCAATGAAAACAGGATTTTTTTTGGGAAATAATTTTTATGAATCTCAAATACTGAGTAAAACTTTACATCTATTTTCAGTAACTTTGAAACAATATTTTCTTTAGCAGTATTATATGAGATTCGTCCTTGTAAGGAATAAAACTCACTATTTTACATAAGGATTTCATATACTTGTAATAAAAATGTACTTGATTTTATGTTATTCCACAGTTGAATTTACATATCCTCAACTTATTTATTCTTATAGAAACAGTCACATATTTCAAAGAAACAGAAAAACATAGTTTATTTAGTTCTGTCATCTGTATTCTAATAATCCCTTTTACAGAAGTTAATATTAATGTTTCCCTAATATTACAAATTAATTCTTAATTTTATGTGTAAATACAAAAGACCTAAAAAAGCTAAAATGATAGTTAAAAAGAAAAATAAGCAGGAGGACTTATACTACTTGAATTAAGACATTAAAAAACAATAGATATATATAATTTTGGACAGTGGTCTAAAAGTTTGTTTAAAAAAACAACTAAACATACACAGTTCCAACCCTTGATATAACCTCCTTCCAAATTAAAATTATCTTATACTACAATTTTTACAAAAATGTTTCTAGAATTTTTATGATAGAAGACCAAACATGAATAAGCCCACTGTGTATGAAGAGGAAAAGGGTAAAACAATTGTGTATTTACGCAATGGAATTCTGCTCAGAAATAAAAACAATGAAAGGTAAATTGTGAAAGGCAGCAGGAATGGGTCTCAGAACCATTTTTCACTGTGAAAGAAGTATTGATAAAAGTGTAAGGAAGAAAGACTTTATATTGAATAATAAAATAAGCAAATTTAATCTAATCTGGGAAAAGTCCTAACAGTGGTGATGGGGATTGATTGGAGAGGAGCATGAAGGAACTCTTCGAGGTTCTTTCGATGTTCTATATTTTGATACATTTTAAGGTTATTCAGGTGTATGCATTTGTCAAAGCATAATGAGTAAACACTTAGATTTGTATATTTCCTGACAAAGAAATTTTAAGGCAAAAGATAAACTAAAAAAATATTGCTTTAGTTAATGACATGCATGCTAAAGCATTTAGCATGTACAGATGTCTACAGTTTACTTTGAATCCATCAACAAATAAATTGAGAGATCAATATAGGAAGGTCTCTAATAAAGCAAATATAATAAAATGTTATAAAGGAGTCTAGATTATGAATATTACAGACTGCAGTTTTGTGTCAACTCAACATTCATACATTGAAACCCTAATCCCCGTTGTAACTGTATTTGGGATAGGGTCTGTGATGAGGCAATAAAGATTAAGTGAGGTGGTAAAGGTGGCCCTTAATTGGATAGGACCGGTGCTTTTTTGAGAGAAACACCAGAGCTCTCTTTCTGCCATATGAAAACACAGGGAGAAGCTGGCCCTTGCCAAGCTCGAAAGAGTCTCATGAGGAACTGAATTGCTGATACCTTGATTTTGGACCCTTTAGCCTCTAGGACTGGGAGAGAGAAAAAGTGCTGTGTAAGCCATCCAGTCTATGTTATTTTTTACGGCAGCCTGAACAAAGAAAGTAGGTTGTGTGGGAGTTCACTGTAAAACAAAATTCTCTTTTCTGTATATTCCAAAACTTATATAATAAAGAAAAATTTCATTTTTCTATGCAACCCTCACTGCCAAGCTTATTTCTGAAAGATTATTCATCTGGCCTCAGCAATTCAGGTACAACTTTTTTGGCCAATAAATTCTGAGAAGTAATGTATTTCACTTTTAAGCAGACATGTAAAAGCCAGATAAAATTCTGCTTACGCTTTTCCCTCTCTTTTAGAATAATATTCTCTGATAGACACTAGTCCTAGAGAACGAAAAATAAAAAGATATGAAGCAGATATAGCCAACTCCAAGAAATACACAAAGCACATGATAAATACATGTTTCTGTTTTGTAAACTATTGAGAATTTGGGATTTTAATACCAGTAAGAATCTTTAAGTCTATTATGCCATATATTTGATATATTGGGTAAAAAACAGATCTCAGTGTCAGTAATTATCATCTTGTCATAGTTATAATTTCACAAATGCTTAAAATTTAAGTAGCAAATCTATTAGTCATGTGCCTGCTTCTTAGTCAAATCAGAGTTTGGCTTTGGATGATTGTGCCAGAGATGGCTAACAAATTTGCCTAGTTCATAAGTAGGTGATATTTTACATTTGGAAAAAGAATATTAGAAAAATATTTATTTAGGAAAATTACTATTTTAGTTACAAGTTGTAGATTTCTGTGCATCATCAAAATAGTCATTTTAACTAGGCAATTAATATAGTGTGTGGGTATATGTGGATTTAAGTAAATATAATAAATTGCATATGATTACTATATAAATCTATGAGGATACCGTAAACAATCAATGTAAAATGAGAAAAAGATAAACAAAAACATCAGCACCAACTCCTGAATTAGGGCGTGATTAATGCTGAGGAAAATGATTCAGTAGGGACTGAAGACTGAATCTAGGAGGAAATGATCCCAGTGGAGGAGAATAAATTTAACATAACATGGAATAATATAAGTCCACAACAAAACATACTGTTTTAGGATTGATATGGTTTGGCTCTCTTTCCTCACCCAAATTTCATCTCAAATTGTAATCCCCATGTGCCCAGGAAGGTACCTGGTGGGAGGTGATTGGATCATGGGGGCAGTTTCCTCCATGCTGTTCTTGTGATAGTGAATGAGTTCTCACAATATCTAATGGTTTAAAAGTTTGTGGCGGTTCCCACTTCTCTCGCTCCCTCCTGCCACCATGTAATATGTGCCTTAACTTTCTACCACGATTGTAAGTTTCCTGAGGCCTCCCCAGGCATGTGGAACTGTGAGTTCATTAAAACTTTTTTGTCTATAAATTACCCAGTCTCAGGTATTTCTTTATAGCAGTGTGAAGACATGCTAGTACAGAAAATTGGTACCAGGAGTTTGGGACACTGATACAAAGATACCTGATAATGTGGAAGTAATTTTGAAACTGGGTAACAGGCAGAGTTTGGAATAGTTTGGAGGGCTCAGAACAAGACAGAAAGAGGAGGAAAAATTTAACACTTCCAAGAGACTTGTTAAATGATTGTGACCAAAATGCTGATAGTGATATGGACAGTGAAGTCCAGGCTGCAGTGGTATCAGATGGAGATGAGGAACATGTTGGGAACTGGAGTAAAGGTAACTTTTGCTATGTTTTAGCAAAGACACTGGCAGCATTTTGCCCCTGGCCTAGAGATCTGTGGAAAGAGGTGATTTAGGGTATCTGGAAGAAGAAATTTCCAAGCAGCAAAACATTCAAGCGTTAACTTGGGTGCAATCCCATTACTGGCTATATATTCAAAGGATTATAAATTGTTCTATTATAAAGACACATGCACACATATGTTTATTGTGGCACTGTTTACAATAGCAAAGACCTGGAACCAACCCAAATGCCCATCAATGATAGAATGGACAAGGAAAATGTAGCACATATACACCATGGAATACTATGCAGCCATAAAAAATGATGAGTTGGTGTCCTTTGTAGGAACATGGATGAATCTGGAAATCATCATTCTCAGCAAATGGACACAAGAACAGAAAATCAAACACCACAGTTTTCACTCATAGGTGGGTGTTGAACAATGAGAACACATAGACACAAGGAGGGAGCATAACACAGTGGGGTTTGTTGGGGGGTGGAAGAGGGGAGGGACAGCAGGGAGTGGGGTGGTTGGGGAGGCATAACATGGGGAGAACTGCCAGATATAGGTGATGGGGGGATGGAATCAGCCAACCACATTGCCATGTATGTACCTATGCAACAATCCTACATGATCTGCACATGTACCCCAGAACCTAATGTACAATTAAAACAAGAGAATAAATTGGTTCTATTCCTCTTGTCTAGCTTCTGATGGTTTGCTGAAAACATTTGGCATGACTTTGTCATTTTTTGAGGAAGCTGTAAAAGCACCACCTTGATATCTGCCTTTATCTTTATATGTGTAAAGCTTCTGTGTCCAAATTCACCTGTTTTAGAAGGATACCAGCTAAACTGGATTAGAAGACTCCCAACATTACCTCATCTTAATTCATTACATCATCAGTGACCCAATTTTGAAATAATGTCACATTCTGGGATATTATTTTAGGGATTTAACATATGGACTAAGGAAAGAAGAGCATAATTCACCTTATCACAACATGGCTGCATATTTTTAGTAATGAAAAACAGAAGAAAAGAAGCTGAAGACATGTGCAAAATAATTACAAGAGTGTTGGCCCATGGAGATCTACCTACGTATGTCGAGAATTGATGATTGATTCAAAAATAAAAAGAAGGAATAAGAATAAAGTATTAGAGATATTATTTAGTTAGCTAAATAAACAAAAAAAGAGTACTTTGTTTTGTGTCCATCTTTTGGAGGTTATTTTTCTTCGTGGCCTAATTTCTAATATCTTATAAATTACAACTTCTTATATTATTTCTAGCATGTTTTTAGTCATTCAGATGAGAGGGTAAATTCAGTCCTTATTATTCTATCGTAACAAGAAGTCTGAAATACTTCTTTCAATAGTAAATGTTAAGTTTACATTTTGAGGAGACATTGAAGTTTGGCGGTAGTACGTTTGCAGCAGAGTTTTCAGAAAATTTGTCATCATTTTCATTGAAGACTTCCTGGGTATTTTCTTGTTATTTTTAGTAGATGGAGTGTATAATGGAAGCTATCTTGCAGATGTATTTATTCATTCTATACAAATGTGCTTAAGTACTTGTGATGAGCCAGTTCCTGTGCTACATTCTGAAGAAATTTAAACTAAGAAATCTAAGAAGTTTCCAGTATATTAGGAGAAATTTTGTCCAAATGGCATATTATAGTTATCAATATATGTGTTAATACACCTAAAATATATTTAAATACAGCAAAATATGGCAAACATATTTGCTTGTCAACCCAGCAGTCATTTCTACTTATTTTATTGATAACATAGCTCAAGATTTGTTCATGGTTGGTGTTACAAGAGAATATCCCTCTCTCTTACCTCCATTGCATAGCCTGTTACTCTTTGATAGAGGTAAGTTTAATGGTATGCATTTGAATGAAGCCTGGAAAATGGTACAGGAAGATGATTTTGGGTAAGCATCAGACAAGAAATTTTATCTGTATTTCAAAGAGAACATACAAAGAAAAATATCCCTTTCCTAATTCCATTGGAATTATAGAACTAGAAGCTGTTGCAGCCACCTTAAATTTAGAAAAATTAATCTGAGAACAAGTCAAGATTCTAACAATAGAGGAGTAGACATCTGAAAAATTGTCTGATCTTCAGAATTCTTATATGAAATCTACCGTGTACTCATTATCTAAGCCATGTGTACTTAAGTATTTGTTAATGTATAAACAAGTTATCCTGACAAGTATTTTATATAATCACTTTTTCTCTTTCCTAAACATAATGGCATTAGGCATTTCATCCAGTTCTGCTAGTTCTATCCATAATCCTGGATTTAGAAGCATTAAAGTGATAAATTTCTTCAGAGACATTCTTCATTTCTTAATTCAAGTAACAACTGACCAAAATAAATGGCAAATTAAAACCTATAGAACTTTTGATTCAAAATAATTATGATTTTCTAGGTCGAGTTACCTCTCATTTCCCCAAATTTCACTGGAAAAGTGAGCACTTAATGCTGCTAATTACAATGACCAGGTTATAATTCTTCAGTTTGGTTAACCTCTTTTACCTTAACATTTAACCTTTTCTTTCACTGATGTTCTCTCTTGTCAATAAAGTACATGAAATTCACACAATTTCTGAAAATTCTTGATATTTTATTTAAAGCCATGCTTATTTAAAACATTAACATAAGTGTATCTTTCTTGCATATTAAATTTAAAGGGATAATATGCAACTTATCATATCTCTACTTAGTTATATGGTACACTTATATATGACAAAGAGTAATTTTCATCAGGACGTCCCCAATGTACTTCAGTCTAAAAGCATCATCTATTCCTCATGTCCTATTGCCCTTTAATTGTTCTATGCCCTCATGTTTAACATCTCCATTTGCCCAGATGCCAGTTCCAGAAAATTAAAAGCCATTACAAATATGATTTTCTCTCTCCTCATAAATCCTCTAACCAGTCAAATTTGACCAGTTTTACTAGCTTAATATCTTTTATATCCTTCTTCCCTTTCTTTTCTTATGTATGGCAATTTAATTTATGTACATATTACTTTTTGAATTTATTATTATCATAGCTTCCTAAAGCATATCTCTACCTCCAATTTATTAGCTCTTAAAATTGTTTCTTAAATAATTACATGTAGTTCTTCTTAAATGCCTATTTTTGATACTGTTTTTCTTAAAATGCCCTAACATCATTAAGAAAAATTTTGGAATAATCTGTCTTAGCAATTAATGATCTTCACACTTTAATCCTCAGCTATATTTTGCTTTGTTTCTTCCCACTGCTCTCCAGTGTTAGACAACTACTGAATTCTCAACCTGCATCAGGGTATTTTATATTATCAAAAGTTTGTACATTCTGTTCTCTGCTCCGAATGACTTTCTATCCTCTCTGTATAGTTGTCTCCTCCTACTTCATAACTGAGTTCCAAGGAAACTGTTTCTCTGAACTTTTCTCTCACCTCCCAATAGGGTAGCATATTTATTTTATGTTACCATAACAACTTGTGTGCATAATTCCTTACATCATTCAACTTTTATGCCTGCTATCCAGCACATTACTCAGAATATAGAAGACGAACAATAAATGTATGTTGAATACATAACGATAGAAATGAATGGTTTCCTTTATTGATGTGTTCTTATCTTTTGTGTGACATAGCTGCTATTTGAGGAAGAACAATTTACAGATACTTGTTTCATATACCTGTTGTTCAGATTCATTCGTATGGGAAAATACTTGTGAGAGTAAATACAAAATAAAATGAAAAACATTGTAAGTAGCAAAAAACACATTCTGTAAATTTTACTGCTTTCTAATATAAGATGTAACAATTTTTTTCTTTTATAAAAATTATTTCTTTTTATACAATGTCAAAATGCTTATTGTTTCCGGAAACACACTACCATTTTCCAAACAATTTATTTATTTCCATGAAAATATTTTTAGACCAGTTCCAAAATGTGTAGAGGCAATAGTCACACTATAACATTAGTTTTAAGAATATATTAATATTTAATATATAGTCTCAGAGACCTATAAGAAAATTCAATATCATATTGTATAAGTAATGACAATGTATCTCTATTATCAATATAAGACAAATGAGGAACGAAGGAGGTAAATATTTTTCCTTTGTGCTATAAGTTACTATTCTTGACCTAAACAAACATTATGAAAAGAAAACTTCTTTTAATGGCTTGAATTTCTCTTCTAAATATTAGCACAAAAATTTACATATTACATTAAACTAACTTGACATAACCATGAAGTCATAGTGGAGAAAATGTAACAGAATTCTAATTTGTTTATGAGACAATTCCACATGACATTTTCATCAATTTAGTAAATGTCACATTCTCAATATTAATATGAATAACACAATTCAGTCTTACATATAAGGAACTTCTATTTGTGATTTCCTGTTAATAATAAGGACATGTTCTCTTTATTATATTTTTTAAAAGTAAGAATATTTTCTCAATTTTTATATGACTAAAGTAAGTTTGATTAGAATCTGTATCACAAAGGGAAATTTCATATTTATAAGACAAATTTTATTTTAAAAGTGTGTAATTTCAACATAACAAGAACTGATAGACTTCAAAAGCAAACTATAATTTATATATGAATTAAAAATGCCCAGGTCAAAGTAGGATAGCAATTTACTTGAAACACAGATAAAGGAAAATAGTTTAATATTGTGGAAATAAACTATCATATTATAGTACTAAAGTAATTATGACCATTGTGACATTTGAAAGCTTTGAAACTGATCTTTCTGAATCATTCTTTGTCAAAGGCATACATATATGCTGCATCTAGGTTTTGCAAACATCCTTTAAAAATGCACATTGAGCACATGGACACCAAAAAGTTTAAAGTAACAGTCAATAGAATTGTCAATAGAAGAATGAACAATGAAATTTAGCACAGAATTTTTTAAAGTTAATTTATTGTATTTTTTTAATGAACATTCTCTGTAGTCATTCTTCATTTTAACACAGTATGAAATTTTAAAAGGAGATAACTTAGTTGAATAGAATTATTTATTCTTTTCATTTATGAGTTATAAAAATACTTTGTTGGGGAAGATATACAAGATCAGTTTCTGATAATCTTTAGTGAAAAAATAAACATTTCTTTTTGATGACTTTAATTTTTGCCTGTTTTAAAAGAGAGGTTAATATTTTCCTTCATTTAAAAGCATATTGATTTTCACTTACATATATCAATTATTTATGACGTTTTGGCCAACAACAGACCACATATACAACAGTGGTCCCATAAGATTGTAATTGTTTTACTGTACTTTTTCTATGTTACGATACTTACTATTGTGTTGCTGAAATGGCCTCATTACCTGGAGTGGCACCCAAAATTCTTGGTCATGGCCAAGGGAATCAAAGATGCAGACAAACTAAGGGTGAGGTTACACTAGAAGTTTAATGGGCCAAAGAAAGAGAAGAGCTCTCTGCTTCAGATGGGGGTCCCAAAAAAAGTTGCTGTTCCACAGTGAAATGCAAGGGTTTTAATAAAGAAGTGACTGGGAAAGGGGGTACCTTATCTATATAGGGCATGAAAAAGTGGTTCGAATCAGGCGTGTCATTGTCATAAAGCACCAATCTCTAGCAGACTCCATCCTAACCTTTTATTTTGCATGCGGGTCCTTAGCCTGAGCTACACCATGTTGCTTATCTCTTTCCTACTGTGCATATGCTAAGAAAACTGTGGGAGTTGGGGGTAGACACTGGGGATGTGCCTGGCCCAAGGTAGTCATTTCTACTGGTGCAGCTGCAGGCATCTGCCTACCCCACGCAGGCTTCCAGCTTCTTTATCTTTTGTCCCCAGTAAAGAAAGGAATGTGCTTTCTAAGGCCCACTGTGCATACTGAGACCTACTATGTGTGTGTGAAGCTTGCTGATTACCCAGGACGCTCCAACTTTGTGTCAGGGATGCTTTTTGTCTATGTTTACACCCAGTCTCCTAGCCTACCCTTTGTTGTAAGTGATTTCTTGGGCCACTTTTTGTTAGAATGGAAGTTATGCCAAGGGCTCTTTGCCCTAACTATCCACCTAGTTAGTTTCTTTCTATCTCCTCTCTTATTACAATTGCCTACAGTATTCAGTACAGGTTTGTAGTCTAGTAGCCATAAATTATATCATATAGCCTAGGAATGTCATAGGGTATATTATCTAGGCTTGTGTAAGTATGATCTATGAGGTTTGTATGACAAAGTCACTTAATGATGTGTTTCTCAGAATGTATTCCTGCCTTAAGTGATGCATGATTGTATTGCAATAGCCACCTCCCCTTTAAAAAATAAACCTTTTGTATAAAGCTTTTATTTACCTAAGTCTGTCTAGATTTGTTTTTATTTGATATGGGAAAAGTAGATAATATTTTTTGGGAATTTACATTTATATATTAACTTTAAATATAAGTTTTTACCAATTAGAAATGTCATTGTTGACAATTAGGTTAATATTGTGGGGAAGGGAAAAGAAAAAGAATCTTGTCTGTAAATCTGGTTTCAATGAGAAATACACTTCAAAATTGTGACATATTAAATACATTCTAAGATAGAGATACTCATTTTAAATGCTAGTATAAGCCTATGCCACAAAAGCGTCTAAGTAGGTTACTTCTCACACACTCCTAGTTGCCCCTTGGTAGTTCCCTGACTCAGATTCACATTCAAACAATGGAAACTGCTTTAACAGGGTGATAACTCTGTTCTCTTCCCTGGGGCAAAATCCATTTAACCTGGCCTGACCACCTAACCAGGTGTGAATCCTCACTGAGGTGCAAATTCATTTCTGTATAATAGAATGGTTACCAGTTCATCCCTGGGGAAACAGCAAGTGATCAAGAGTGAACCATTTAAATTCAGTTCTAAAATACATAATTAAAAAAATAAAATTTCAGAAACAGGAAAATATTACTGGGATAACCTGCAGGGAATGTTGCCTGTGGAAAATATAGCTTTAGTATAGATTGATCTAGGAGAAGTTCTGGCCATGTAATATGGAAGTACTTGTAGATTGTGGTCTGTAAGACTCATGCTCCTCAGTTGCAATTAAATCCTCCAAAATACCATATATATCTCCACTGAAGCAGCCTCGTGCCTCCATAACATGAGTTGCCTTTTAAATTACTGCTTCTCTAGAGATTTCTTTCACATAAAGTGATTGCAAAGGAATATTTCATTATTGCACAATACATATATTTGACACTTCAAATGGTTTTCTTTGGCTTCTAAGGGGCCTGTGGCCATAAAATCTGTCTTGTTTGGAGTGATAAGCATTTGTGAACTCTATGTCATTGTTTGCTATACAACTTTGTTGAACGTAATTGTCAACATATATGATAAAGTAGCTTTGGAAGTGCAAAGGTCCATCATGTTTCACTGTGCACTACAGCTACATGGCAGCTGCTATACAGATGTGGGGGCAGGTCACTCATAGCCTTTGAAGTAGATTTATCAAATTGTTAATTATGTCAAAATTATTAAATATGATAGAATTTATAATAGTTTTTGTTTGACAGCACTGATAATTGAAAATGAAAAGGTTAAAACTATAACTTTATATTCTCAATGACGTGTATTCTAAAATATCTTCTATGAAATCAGTGTTTATTAAAAGATTAGCTTAAAACTTGTCTAAAAGTTGGAAATTATCCCTGCTCCTTTTAAATGAAGACAATGAAAAGAAAGAGTTGCCAACACATACTTATGAGCTTTTAATCGTCTCATTTGACATGCAGTTCATCTCTTTAAATAATTGTACCAAATCTCATCAGCAACATCACATAATTGGTGACATAATGATAATTAATCCTTTTAAAGTTATATGTGTTAGGAAATATATTACATAATTGTCTGAGAAATAATTTCAGCAGAGAATAATCTTCAGTTTATGTGAGAAATAAAGTAGTTGAAAGCTAAAAGTTTAATCTGCTGGAGGTGCATATTAAAATGATAAAATAAAAAAATAACAGCAGAAAGAATAGAAACCAAAGATTAACTCAAACACACATGTCCTACCAGGTTTATTTTGGCTTAAATGATAGCAGATATTCATTGTCAGCACTGCAGCAGTTTGGAAATCTTTGTCATCAAGGCAAAGGTTACATTTAAGTATGATGCAACTACATTTTATTAAACATATTAATAATGATTATGAGCAATATGATTAACAAAGCATGAGATTTTTTAGACAATTTTCTAACCACATAGGTTAAAATATTAATATTATCTGCATATTGCAGACGCAAAACCCAAGGCCCCGATGGTTTACATAAATTTTCCAAGACAATAAGTTAATAGGTATAGAAACTGAAACAAAACAGAGTCTCAGGACCCCAAACTTATAATGAGAATTGATACATGTGGATAAAAAAACCTGCCCTCCTTTTGTTCCCAAACTGTGATGATAGAAGGCCACATATCTCCCCACATGGCTTCCCTTACAAATTACTCACAAGGAAATTTCTTGTGGACTCAAAAATCTTTCAGAATATATATCACCCATAAAATAGTCCTAAAACAGAGATCTGTTAATTCTCACCATGGAATTGTAATTAACAGCTTATCTTCACAGGCATGGGACAAAAACAAGAATGAAAATCATCCTTCTGCTCACCTGAAAGGAATGACAAATGCATAATTTACTTCTTTCCCTACTTTATCTTTTCATACATAAAATGTAGATTTACTCCATGCAAGAGGAATGCACAATTGACAGTTCTTCTAACCCCTTTCTCTCAGTTAAAGTGTAGATTCACTGAGCCCTATCAAAGCCTTACAAGAATGTAACCACTTGCCTCATTTCCTACTCTCCTTGCTCCTCTTTTTCCTTTTTTCCTTATCCTCTCGCCTGCTTTTTCCCATTCAAACATTGAAATCTAGCTGGGTGCAGTGGTGCACACTTATAATCCCAGCACTACGGGAGGCCAAGGAGGGCAGATCACTTAAGGCCTGTAGTTTGATACAAGCCTGGCCAATATGATAAAACCCAGTCTCTACAAAAATGCAAAACATTAGCCAGGCCTGGTGACAGGAGCCTGTAATCCCAGCTACTAGGGAGGCTGAGGCAGGAGAATCATTTCAACCTGGAAGACAGAGGTTACAGTGAGCTGAAATTGTGCCATTGTACTCCAGCCTAGGCAACAAGAGCGAAACTGCATCTCAAAAAAGAAAAAAAAAGTTGAAACTCTCAAAACCCTTTTTTGGAAAAGCAGGGATCAGAGATGTTACCACTGTGATTTGTGTTTTTTTCTGGTCATGTCTTCAACCTTGGCAAAACAAGTCTCTACATCAAGACCTGCCTGAATTATTATTTGGTTTACAAACCAAGTTTTGAACAGATACTTTGACTAATGATGTGGACTCCTAACACTTACAGTATGGCTCTTCTTGCCAGAACACAGAGATACAATATCTAGGCAGCCCACCTGGATATCACTTCCCTACCCCAACAGATATCTGTTCTTCATAGAAACATAACTACATTGAAAATAAATATCATTTATTGGTTCATCTTTAGTTTGGCATGTAAAAATACTTCATAACTCATATGACCATTTTTTTGAATTACATAAACCACCTAAAAATGTTTCTCCATTTAATTCAGCTTAAGAATTATCTGGGCAGTTGGTTTAAAATGCAGCTTCCTGGAGGAGATTCTAACTATTTTTCTGATTGGGCTTATGAATATGCATATTTAAATGTTAAAAGATAATTGTGAGCTAGGTGATGTATGGATAACACCATGAGAAAGATGGCCACCAAAATCATCTTGTAAAATCACGAACAATTTCTGTCTTCCTAGATGAATTTCAACATTACGTAACTTAAAACCTTTCCTATATAAAATATCACACTAGAAACATAAAACTGATACAACGATCTTTATTTTCTTTGCAATGGTAAATTGCAAGATCTTAGACTTATTCTTTGAAGACATTAGTGGAAGGAAAAAGCACAAGATTTATTGTGTTCATTTATTTAAAATAATAAAATATTACATATTGTTGTTACTCTCAGTCCTTATAGTAAATATACTCTCTTCCAGGGTGATTGGCAGTGTTGCAGATGGTGAGCACTCTATAAGCCTAGATCCTTGAAGGACAACCATGGTAGAAGCAATGAACCAAAAGTAACTCTTTGTTGTTTAAAGACACAGGCTTTGTTGCTATTGATACTGCATAATTACTTAGCCTTCCCTGACTGAGAGTATATATTACTTTTTCTTCTGCCTGAATGATTGTAGAAGATATTTGTCATTTTTGGCTGCCCATCAATCAAATCCTAAGACTCTTCCTTTGCCACCCCTTATTCCATTCGAATGAGATAACGTTTATAGGAGAAGAGCATTGCATTCACCTCAGAAGCAGAAGGGGATGATTACCCTGTTCATTGCTCTGCCACAGCCCAGGCAATAGACAAATGTCTGTGTCTCAGACATTTGGAAACTCTATTCCAGAAACTTTGAGTTTTGAGTGATGGTGAATTAAGCTGTTGCAGACATGGCCCTTTGTAACAGCAACTGCTTATAAACTTCCAGAATTTATTTTTCTCCTCAGCATATTTTATAGATTCTCAGCTTCCTGATTATTCCATCAACCCTTAAATAGACTTCTCATATACAATTATGATTGCCATTATAATATCATATACATTTTGTTATTGTTATTATTACTTAATACATGGAGAGTCAGATAGTCAAATGTGTTTCTTGTAACCCAGAACCTTGACTGAGAATGCTTATCTTAAGAATAATTATTTGAGGAATAGACTAGGAATAAGGGCATTTAAACAAAAAAATTGTCATTTTTCTTTTGAAGAATAAATGTTTTTGTTAATTCTTTCAATTATTCTTGTTGTTATTTTAAAACTTAGTAAATGTATTTATTTATTTTTTATGTTTATTTTTATTTTGAGACAGGGTCTTACCCTGCCACCCAGGCTGGAGTGCACTGGCACAATTTCAGCTCACTGTAACTTCCACATCCTGGGCTCAAGAAATCCTCCTATCTCAGCCTCCTGAGTAACTAAGAATACAGATGTGTGCTGTTACACCCAGCTACTTTTTTTGTTTTTGGTATTTTTTGTAATACCATACACTGGGGTTCACTGTGTTGCCCAGGCTGGTCACAAACTCTTGGTCTCAAGCAATATGCCCCCCTTGGACTCTGAAAGTGCTGGGATTACAGTCATGACCCACTGTGCTCAGCTAAAATGTAATAAATTTGAATGTTTGCTTATTTAAGGAGATAATGTACTCTGAGCTATATAAAAATCCATAGTTGTATGGTTCAGCTATTATGAGGTTTTCTTATATACACATCAGCTATCCATAGGCTTCTTTTCAATACCTTATCAATTTTTTTTTGGTCACTCTCTAACTTCCAAGTGTATTTGGCTTTTAGCCACTGTATCCTTCCTCGTTAATGCTTGACTTGTTTAAATTTGAGGAAGCAAATATTTGATTCATATTTCTGTAACTATAGTGTTGCTGGAGTCTGACACTAAACAGCTTGCAGTCGCTAAATTCATAGGCTGCCTTTTGACTTAAACAATTAAGTAGTTGAATATGCTCCTATATGTAATCAATAATTGGAGAACCTTATTATTGTATTCTGTTCCACATACTGCTAAGTAAATTTTATATAAATAGGGAATTTTTTGCATTTGTTTGCTTTGTTTTTAAAAAGAATACATATTTTTTTTCCTAGAGACTTGGTTGCTTTTTCTTTCTCCTTTATTTTTTTTCTCTTTCTGTGTGTCTTCCTGACATCTAAATGATGGGTTCTAACCTCACTGTGAGATACAGCTAAGGATCAAGACTTTAAATAGATATCTTCCTGAATTCCAGACTCATCCAACTGCCTACCCATTATATTCATTTGAGTATCAAATAGATATATCAAACTTTTCTATGTTTCTGAAAACCTCATATTTCTTTATTTTATCCTTGTCCCCTAAACATACTTTTCCATTTCTCTCTCGTCACTTATTTAGATCCTTGAACCAAATTTTATTCGTGGTGCAGCTCTTTCTTTAGGTCATAATTCTTATCCCAACTTATCTTCTGGTCCCACTAGCAATTACTTGGAGAATATATTCTGAACTCAATCACTTTTAAATATCTCAACAATTACCCAGGTCCAGGCATAATTATCTTTTTTGGGGATTACTAAAAAAGCCTGCTACACTGGGGCCCTGTTACTGTTTCTAAATCCCTCAGAGCGCTCTCATCAGCGAAGAAACACTTTAATTGTAAAAACAAACATCTAATAAATTTCCCTTGTGTCGATAGCCTTTCAATCTACCTGCTGTGGCTATGATATGGCTCTTGCATAGCTCATCATTGCCACATGCCTCCTCACTTACTCCTCTTTATTCCCAAAGGACATCTCTCTAACCTAAAGGCCCTAAGGACTTTAACTTTGTTTCTGCTGTGGTTGTTTGTTGTGCCCTCTACCTGGACAGTTCTTGCTCAGATATTTGCATATATTATTCTGCCAGTTATTCACCTTGTCAGTTCAAATTCCACTGCAGGAGATAGTTTCTTACCATGTTTATCAGGTAAGAAAATGCTTGATTTCAAATTTAAAAAGCACATACACACACACACTCATTTATCAGAGTCTTAAAGGGCAAAGAGCATTTTTCTCATGTAAAGAGAATTCTGACAGTAAATAGTTTCTGGATGAGTTCACCTGGATGAGTTCTCTTTTCTCATGTAAAGCGAATTCTGATAGTAAATAGTTTCTGGATGAGTTCAACAATGCCATCAAGGGCCCATATTCTTCTTTTTAAAGTATTTTTATTTGTATTTATTGTGGATACATACTAGTTGTACATATTTGTAGAGTACATGTGGTATATTAATACAAACATATATAGCACTTCTCCCTCTCTCTTTCTCCTGATTTGTATATGAAGTATAGGCTTCTCCTTTGCCTTCTGCCATGACTGTTAAGTTTCCTGAGTTCTTTCCAGAAGCTGAGCCAATACCAGCATCATGACTCCTATGCAACCTGCAAAATGATGAGTCTATTAAACTTCCTTTCTTTATAAATTTCCCAGTCTCAGGTATTTCTTTACAGCAATGTGAGAACAGATGAATCTAGCCACGTAACTGAAAATTAAACTAGGTTGGCTTTTGAACATAAGTGAAACTTTGAGTTTATTTTTTGTAAACCCTTCTAATAATCATAAGCAAAACTTAAGTCATCTTCCAAAACTCATATAAGATAATCACTTGAAAGAAATCCTCTTCCATCTGGAAACACCCATGGTAATATCCAATCATTGTAAAGGTTAAATAACTTCCTCATTGTGAGACATCCTGTAAAGACATGCTTCTTACCACTTTTCAGTTTGAGGTCTCCAGGATCTCTACACATACTTTTTGTATGACAAAAACTTTTAGATTTTTCTTAATTTGATCTGATTTTATTTTTCTACTCTGCATGGCAAAAGAGACTTTGTGAATGTAAGTTACTGATATAAAATGGATATATTATCCTGTGTTATCTGGGAGGCCCAATGTGTTAGCAAGGGTCTTTACAATATAGGAAGCAAGAAGGTCCGCGTCTTTTAGGAAACATGGCTAGGAAAGCAGAGGCCATAATGCATGGTGTGTTGGCAGGCAGCCATGAGCTGAGGAATTCAGGCAGCTTCTAGAAGCTTGAAAAACAAGGGAACAAATTCTCCTCTACAGCATCAAGTAAGGAATACAGCCCTGTCTACAGCTTGACTTTGATCCAGTAAGACTGTTTTAAACTTTGGATCTCTAGAACTATAAGATAATAATGGACTTTGTGTTTACTAAGCCCAGTTACTCTTTCTAAATCCCTCAGAGTGCTCTCATCAGAGAAGACACACTTTAATTGTAAAAATAAACATCTGATAATTTTCCCTTGTGCTGATAGCTTTTCAATTCACCTGTTGTGGCTACAATATCGCTCGTGCGTAGCTCATCATTGCCACATGCCTCCTAAGTTACTCCTCTTTACTCCCAAAGGACTTCTCTTTACCTAAAGTCACTAAAGGCCCTAAGATTTTTTCTGCTGTGGGTATTTGTATGTGCCAAAATTTGGGATAATTTGTTATATCAACAATAAAACACTAATGCAACAAAAAGTATAACAATTTTTTAACATATTATTTAGCATAGTATGATTTCATCAAAAATGTAAAAAAATCTTCAAATCCATGAAAATCAAATATCTTATAATACACAAACATTCTAAGTTAACATTTAAAATAATTGTAACTGTCAGATAAATCCTTCAATGCAATCATCTAACTTTTTAATTATACACATCAAAATGAGACATTGCTAATAAATTATTGTGCTTAGGTCTGCATATATTATTCTAGTTAACTGTGTGCTTGTTGCACATGATGAGCCTATTAAACCTCCTTTCTTTATAAATTTCCCAGTCTCAGATGCTTCAAAAGACTTGCAAAAGATCTGTAAAGTTATAACTAAAAACAGCCTTTGTTTCTGAACACTGGGATGGAGTGTCAGTTAGAGGAGGGAATCCCTTTTACTTTATGCACATCAGTAATTTTTAATGTTCTTACAATCACACATTATTTTGAAGATAAAGTAAATGCTTTTAATATTTTCCTGTATCTTGTATTCTTTATATTTTATTATCTTTAATTATAGAGATTATTTTTATTCATTTTTAGCCCTTTCAGTATCTCGGATAATCTTTAGCTTGTTATTGAAGATTTATATAATTCTAAAGAAATATTTTTTAAACCCTGTTGCAGTGATTCTCTCACAGCTTATACCTGTTTTGTGACATAATGCAGTAATACTTATTTTAGCACCATTGACTTGCTTCACTTTTATTGAATGATAAAGTGTTGCCGGCCTATTTGTTGTTGCGGTATTCAATATTGGCATCTCTCAATAAGCATTTACCATTTCATTTCTGGTTTTGTGTGGTTTATCTCTATCCCTTCTGAGATGCTGTAATTATGCCTAGTGTTAAGTTCATAAGATTTTGGTTCGATTCATTATAAAACCAACATATCTAGAGTTAGACATGTATGATTACATACATAGAAATGTAATTAAGAATCATTAAGTTTATTTCCTCAGAATTATGTACAATCAATACCATTACTGTATAGTTATATCTCTTAATCCATCATGCAGAATTTGTACATAGCATTCATTTGTACTTTATTTTGTATGACTAAAATGTCACCACCTAGTAATCCCACAGTAGATAAATTGTCTTTGTCCTATTGTGGTATATAAGCTTTCAACATTGTGAAATAAGATGCTTTTCTATTTGTTGTAAAACAACAAAATTGTAGTTAAAAGTATCTTGACACACAGTAAACCTTAAAAACAGACATAT
Organism: Cacajao melanocephalus; assembly: GCA_963573385.1. Lineage (NCBI taxonomy): Eukaryota > Metazoa > Chordata > Mammalia > Primates > Pitheciidae > Cacajao > Cacajao melanocephalus. The sequence goes on along the minus strand of CAUYLG010019001.1, from coordinate 74,446 downwards.
ATATCAAAATCTTAGGATATTTTGCAACTCTTCAGTTTCCATGGCAATTGTTCAAAATTTATAGCATGTGAGAATAATATACTCTGTTAGTTTGAGGAAAACATTATCTATATTCAGAATGTATTTCATATGCCATCATTTATGCCTTTGAAGTGACATTTCAGAGACAGAAAGAGATCATGCATACATGTCTATCAGTATGTTAGGTTTTCTGTCTTACTAATAAACTTCAAGTCTTGGTAGTTTAACATATTATGGTTTATTTCTCACCCAACTGATTCTGATGTGGGCATAAGCTCTTACATCATGAATTTATGCCATCTGGAATGAATCTATGACCTTCAAATTTTCATCCAGGGAAGAGAAATAGAAGGAGAAAACAAGCAATTGACTGCCTCAGGACAGAATTTGTAAACTGATATTATGCTTGTATTTCATTGACCGTCACTTGTTACATGATCTAGGTCTCATCTAAAGAGAGGTTGAAAATAGAAACATGAGTATTTGGTAAGCTTTAACTGTGGTTGCCATATTACGGCATTAAATAAGAAAAGCTGTGATAACATTAGCATTAATACCACAAACAAGGATCACCAAATGTTTACATAAGTAACTAGAGACAACACAAAGCATGGACTGTCCCTGAGTTAATACAGGTGACAGTTCTATAAGCCAGATAGACAATTAGTCAAATATAATAAAGGTGAGATCCATATCATGATAGTGGAAAAACAAAGCTCTGGAGAATCTTAATTGCTATTTTCATTGCTTTTTTAGCCCACCTTTCTTTCTGTGTTTCCACCTGGGTTCTCTTTCCATTTGCCAGAAAAGCTGTCTTTAATCTTTCTACCATAGAAGATGAATTCTATAAGTTCTGTTTTGTTTTGCAACTTTTTATTTCCTAGTTCTTATAACTATTTCACTGAGTAGAATATTCGGTGTTAAAAGTTTTTCTTTCAAATCTTTGATTCTATTATCTTCTTACTTTTGTTGCCTCTGTTGAAATGTCAGTTGTCCATCTTATTGTTCCTTTGAAGGTAATTTTTTTTTAAATTTTTTTTCTGATTGCTTTTAGATTGCTTTCTTTGTATGCAGCAGTTTTACTTTAATAGAAATATGTGTACTTTTATTTTTTTGCTTCCTTTCTTGTTCTCTCTCTCTTTTTTTATGTCTCTAAACTAATTTTGTGTAAGGTGATAGTGCTCCTTAACCCATATGCCTGGTGTTTCATTATTAGAATGCTAAGCTTATAAGAGTTATTGATGTTAAGTTAAGCTTGATGACCCGTTGCTTAAGGTCATCACCAAGGTGCAATTTTTTCACACAAAATATTTGCAACCTTTGGCATAAATGAGCTAAATCTAGGAATCTTTTATCATAAATAATTCTTAGCAATTATCTCTTTAAATGCCACTTCTGCTTCATTTCTCACTTCTCCTTTTAGGATTCAAATTATATATATGTTAGACTTTTGTGCTTGAGTACTAATACCACTAACACTCTCTTCTCTCTTTTTAATTTCTTTTATGTAGTCTAGATATTTTCTATTGAACTGTATTTTTTTGACAAGATGTGTTTATCATATGCACAAAAATAAGACTTTGTATGATTATATGTACAAGACTGGTTTCTTATAACACTTTGAATGGGCAAAACCACAGCAATAACCAAAAAAATTAAAAAGAGAATGGATGAATAAATTGTGGATTTAAAAGTTACACAACTATTTATTTTTGTTTGCTTTTAAACTTTTTATTTCTGTAGGTTTTTGGAGAACAGGTTGTATTTGGTTACATGAGCAAGTTATTTAGTGGTAGTTACTGAGATTTTGGTGCACCCATCACTTGAGCAGTGTACACTGAACCCAATTTGTGGCCTACTATCCCTCACCCCACACCCACCCTTTCCCCTGAGTCTCCAAAGACAATTGTATCATTCTTATGCCTTTACATCCTCCTAGCTTAGCTCCCACTTAAGACTGAAAACATATGATATTTGATTTTTTATTCCTGAGTTACTTCACTTAGAGTAAGTATCCAGCTTCATCCAGGTTGCTGTGAATGCCATTAATTCATTCCTTTCTGTGGCTGAGTAGTATACCCTAGTATAAATACCACAGTTTCTTTATTCACTCATTGATAAATGGGCATTTGGGCTGGTTTCACATTTTTGTAATTGTGAATTGTGCTGCTATAAACATTCATGTGCAAGAATCTGTTTTGTATAATGACTTTTTTTCCTCTGGGTAGATAGCAGTGGGATTGCTGGATCAAATGGTAGATCAACTTTTAGTTTTTAAGGAATCGCCACACTGTTTTCCATAGTAGTTTTACTAGTTTATATTTCCACCAGCAGTGTAGAAGTGTTTGCTTTTTACCTTATCTGTGCTAACATCTATTTTTAATTTTTAAAATTTTATTTTGGCCATTCTTGCAGAAGTAAGATGATAATGCATTATGGTTTTGATTTGCATCTCCCTGATCATTCATGATGTTGAATATTAAAAAAATATATTGTATTTCAAGGTCTGAGGTATGTGTGCAGATCTTGAAGGATTGTTACATAGGTATACACATGCCATGGTGGTTTGCTGCCTTCATCCCCCCATCACCTACATTAGGTATTTCTCCTAGTGTTATCCCTCCCCAATCTTCCCACCCTCTGCTATCCCTTCCCTAGCCTGAACCCCCAACAGACCCCAGTATGTGATGGTTCCCTCCCTGTGTGAATGTGTTCTCATTGTTCAACACCCACTTATGAGTGAGAACATGCACGTTTGGTTTTCTGTTCTTGTGTCAGTTTGCTGAGAATCATGGTTTCCAGATTCATTCACATTCCTGCAAAAGATACAAACTCATCCTTTTTTATGGATGCATAGTATTCCATGGTATATATGTGACACATTTTCTTGATCCAGTCTATCATTGATGGGCATTTGGGTTGGACCCAAGTCTTTGATATTGTAAACAGTGCCACAATGAACATACATGTGCATGTGTCTTTATAATAGAATGATTTATAATCCTTTGGGTATATGCCCAGTAGTGGGATTGCTGGATCAAATGGTATTTCTAGTTTTAGATCCTTGAGGATCCACACTATCTTCCACAATAGTTGAACTAATTTACACTCCCACCAACAGTGTAAAAGTGTTCCTGTTTCTCCACATCTTCTCCAGCATCTGTTGTCTCCAGATTTTTTAATGATCATCATTCTAACTGCCATGAGATGCTATCTCAATGTGGTTTTGATTTGCATTTCTCTAATGACCAGTGATGATGAGCATTTTTTCATGTTTCTTAGCCATGTAAATGTCTTCTTTTGAAAAGTGTCTGTTCATATCCTTTGCCCACTTTTTGATGGGGTTGTTTGTTTTTTTCTTCTAAATCTGTTTTAGTTCTTTGTAGATTCTGGATATTAGCCCTTTGTCAGATGGGTAGATTGCAAAAATTATTTCCCACAACCAATTCTGTTGGTTGCCAGTTCACTCTAATGATTGTTTCTTTTGCTGTGCAGAAGCTGTTAAGTTTAACTAGATCCCATTTGTCTATTTTGGCTTTTGTTGCCACTGCTTTTGGTGTTTTATTCATGGAGTCCTTGCCTATGCCTAGGTCCTAAATGGTATTGCCTAGGTTTTCTTCCAGGGTTTTTATGGTGTTAGTTCTTATGTTTAAATCTTTAATTCACCTGGAGTTAATTTTTGTATAAGGTGTAAGGAAGGAATCCAGTTTCAGCTTTCTGCACATGCCTAGCCGGTTTTTCCAACACCATTTATTAAACCATTTTTTCCCTATTGCTTGTTTTCTTCAGGTTTATCAAAGTTCAGATGGTTGTAGATGTGTGGCATTACTTCCGAGGTCTCTGTTCTGTTCTATTGGTGTATATCTCTCTTTTGGTACCAGTACCATGCTGTTTTGGTTTCTATAGACTTGTAGTATAGTTTGAAGTCAGGTAGCGTGATGCCTCTAGCTTTGTTCTTTTTGCTTAGGATAGTATTGACTCTGCAGGCTCTTTTTTGGTTCCCTATAAAGTTTATGGTGTTTTTTTCCAGTTCTGTGAAGAAGGTCAATGGTAGCTTTATGAGGATAGAATTGAATCTATAAATTATTTTGGGCAGTATGGCCATTTTCAAGATATTGATTCTTCCTTACCATGAGTTTGGAATGTTTTTCCATCTCTTTGTGTGCTCTCTTATTTCCTTGAGCAGTGGTTTGTAGTTCTCCTTGAAGAGGTCCTTCACATCCTTTGCTATTTGTATTCATAGGTATTTTATTCTCTTTTTAGCAATTGTGAATGGGAGTTTACTCATAATTTGGCTCTCTGTTTTTGGTGTATGAGAATGCTTGTGATTTTTGCACATTGATTTTGTATCCTAACACTTTTCTGAAGTTGCTTATCATCTTAAGGAGATTTTGGGCTGAGACAATGGGGTCTTCTAAATATATAATTATATCATCTGAAAATAGAGACAATTTGAGTTCTTCTTTTTCTAATTGAATATCCTTGATTTCTTTTTCTTGCCTAATTGCTCTGCCTAGAACATCCAACACTATGTTGAATAAGAATGGTGAGAGAGGGCACCCTTGTCTAGTGCCAGTTTTCAAAGGGAATGCTTCCAGTTTTTGCCCATTCATGGCATGTGGTATGATTTTGGCTGTGGATTTCTTGTAAATAGCTTTTATTATTTTGAGTTACATTCCTTTGATACCTAGTTTATTGAGAGTTTTTAGCATAAAGGGCTCTTGAATTTTTGTCAAAGGCCTTCTCTGCATCTATTGAGATAATCATGTGGTTTTTGTCTTTAGTTCTGTTTATGTGGTGGATTACATTTATAGATTTGCATATGTTGAACCAGCCTTGCATCCTCGGGATAAAGCCGACTTGATTGTGTTGGATAAGCTTCTTTGTGTGCTATTGCATTTGGTTTGCCAGCATTTTATTAAAGATTTTTGCATCTATGTTCATCATGAATATTGGCCCGAAATTTTCTTTTTTCATTGTGTCTCTGCCAGGTTTGGGTTTCAGGAAGATGTTAATCTCATAGAATTTGTTAGGGAGGATTTCCTCTTTTTGTATGGTTTAGAATAGTTTCAGAAAGAATGGAACCAGCTCCTGCTTGTACCTCTGGGAGAATTAGGCTGTGAACCTGTCTGGACCTGGACTTTTTTTGGTTGGTAGGCTATTAATTGCTGCCTCAACTTCAGAGCTTGTTATTAGTCTATTCAGAGATTCAGTTTCTTCCTGGTTTAGTCTTGGGAGGGTGTAAGTGTCCAGGAATTTATCCAATTCTTGTAGATTCACTGGTTTATCTGCATAGAATTGTTTCTGATAATCTCTGATGATAGTTTGTATTTCTGTGGAATCAGTGGTTATATCAATGAAATAAAATGAGAAGGCAAAATTAGAGAAAAAAGAGTGAAAGGAAATGAACAAAACATCCAAGAAATATGGGATTATGTGAAAAGACCTAATCTATGTTTGATTGGTGTACCTGTGTGTGATGGGGTGAATTATTCCAAGCTGGAAAACACTGTTCAGGATATTATCCAGGAGAACTTCCCAACCTAGCAAGGCAGGCCAATATTCAAATCCAGGAAATACAGAGAACACCATAAAGATATTCCTCAAGAAGAGAAACCCCAAGGCACATAATCGTCAGATTCACCAGGGTCAAAATGAAGAAAAAAATGCTAAGGGCAGCAAAAGAGAAAAGTCAGGTTACCCACAAAGGGGTGCCCATCAGACTCACAGTGGATCTCTAGGCAGAAACCCTACAAGACAGAAGCGAGTGGGGGCCAATATTCAACATCCTTAAAGAAAAGAACTTTCAACCCAGAATTTCATATCCAGCCAAACTAAGCTTTATAAGTGAATGAGAAATAAAATCCTTTACAGACAAGCAATTGCTGAGAGATTTTGTCACCACCAGGCCTGCCTTACAAGAAGAGCTCCTGAAGGAAGCATTAAACATAGAAAGGAACAACCAGTACCGGCCACTGCAAAAAAAAAAAAAAATGGACCAAATGGTAAAGATCTTTGACACAATGAAGAAACTGCATCAACTAAAGGGCAAAACAACCAGCTAGTATCAAAATGTCAAGATTAAATCTACATATAACAATATTAACCTTAAATGTAAATGAGCAAAATCCCCCAGTTAAAAAACACACACTGGAAAATTGAATAAAATTCAAGTCTCATCAGTGTGCTATATTCAGGAGACCCATCTCATGTACAAAGACACAATTAGACTCACAATAAAGGGATGCAGGAAGATTTACCAAGCAAATGGAGAGCAAAAGAAAGCAGGGTTTGGTATCCTAGTCTCTGATAAAACGGACTTTAAACCAACAAAGATAAAAAGAGACAAAGAAGGGCATTACATAATGGTAAAGGGATCAATGCAACAAAAAGAGCTAACTATCCTAAACATATATGCATCCAATACAGGAGCACCCAGATACATAAAGCAAGTTCTTAATGGCCTACAAAGAGACTTAGACTCCCACACAATAATAGTGGGAGACTTTAACACTCCACTGTCAATATTAGACAGATCAACCAGACAGAAAGTTAACAAAGATATCCAGGACATGAACTCAGATCTGGACCAAGTGGACATAATAGAGATCTACAGAATTCTCCACCACAAATCCACAGAATATAAATTCTTCTCAGCACCACATCACCCTTACTCTAAAATTGACCATATAATTGGAAGTAAATCACTCCTCAGCAAATGCAGAAGAATGGAAATCACAGCAATCAATCTCTCAGACAACAGTGCAATCAAATTAGAACTCAGGATTAAGAAACTCACTCAAAACTGCACAACTACATGGAAACTGAACAACCTGCTACTGAATAGCTACTGGATCAATAATGAAATGAAGGCAGAAATAAAGATGCTCTTTGAAACAACTGAGAATGAAGACATAATGTACCAGAATCTCTGGGACACATTTAACAGAGTGTCTAGAGGGAAATTTATAGCACTAAACGCCCACATAAGAAGCAAGGAAAGATCTAAAATCAACACCTTATTGTCACAATTAAAAGAACTAGATGAACAAGATAAAACAAATTCAAAAGCTAGCAGAAGACAAGAAATAACTAAGATCAGGGCAGAACTGAAAGAGAGACACAAAAAACCCTTCAAAATATCAATAAACCTAGGAGATGGTGTTTTGAAAAGATCAACAAAATAGACTGCTAGTCAGACTAATAAAAAAGAAAAGAGAAGAATCGAATAGATGCAATAAAAAATGATAAAAGGGATGCTGAACATTTTTTGATATGTTTGTTGGTCATTTGTGTATTTTCTTTTGAGAATTGTCTATTCAAGTTCTTAGCTCACTTTTTGATGGAATTTTTTTTTCATGCTAATTTTCTTATGTTCCTTATAGATTCTGAATATTAGTTCTTCATCAGATGTATGGATTGTGAAGATTTTCTCCCAATTTGTGGGTTGTCTGTTTACTCTGCTGACTGTTCCTTTTACTGTGCAGAAGCTTTTTACTTTAACTGAGTCCCACCTATTTATCTTTGTTTTTGTTGCATTTGCCTCTGGGTTTTTGGTCATGATGTCTTTGCCTAAGCCAATGTATATAAGGGTTTTTCTAATGTTTTCTTATAGAATTTTCATAGACTCAGGTCTTAGATTTAAGTTTTTTATTCATCTTGAGTTGATTTTCATATAAGGTGGGGGATGAAGATCCAGTTTCATCCTCCTACATGTGGCTTGCTAATTATCTCAGCAATATTTGTTGAATAGACTGTCCTCTCCACCTCTTCATATTTTTGTTGCTTTGTCAAAGATAAGTTAGCTGTAATTATTGGGATTATTTCTGGAGTTCACTATTTTGTTCCATTGGTCTATGTGCCTATTTTTATGACAAAACCATGCTATTCTGGTGAGTATATCCTTAAGTATAGTTTGAAGTCAGGTAATCTAATGCCTCAAGATTTGCTCTTTTTGCTTAGGTCTCTCTTTGGCTATGTAGGCTCTTTATTCATCCCATATGACTTTTAGAATTTTTTTTTCAGATCTGTGAAGAATAATGTGGTATTTTGATGCAAATTGCATTGAATTGGAAGATTGCTTTTGGCAATACAGTCATTTTCGCAATATTGATACCATTGATCCATGAGCATGGGATGTGTTTCTATTTGTTTCTATCATCTATAATTTCTTCCAGCAGTGTTTTGTAGTTTTACTTGTAGAGGTCTTTCACTTCTTTGGTTAGCTGTATTCACAAATATTGTATTATTACTGTTATCATTATTATTATTTTGCTGCTATTTTTAAAGGGGATGAGTTCTTGATTTGATTCTCAGCTTGGTTGCTGCTGGTGTATAGTAGAGCTATTGATTTGTGTGCATTAATTTTGTATCCTGAATATTTCTGAATTTATTTATCAGTTCTAGAAGCTTTTTGGATGAGTCTTTAGGGTTTTTGAGGTCTACAATCATATCAACAGTGAGCAGGAACAGTTTAATTTCCTTTTGGCCAATTTGTATGCCCTTTATTTCTTTTCCTTGTCTAATTGCTCTGGCTAGGACTTTAAGTACTGTGTTCAATAGAAGTGGTTAGAAGGGCTGGGCACAGTGGCACATGCCTGTAATCCCAGCACTTTGGGAGGCCGAGACAGGCAGGTTGCTTGAGGTTGCTTGAGGTCAGGAGTTCAAGACCAGCTTGGTCAACATGGTGAAACACTGTCTCTACTAAAAATACAAAAATTAGCCAGGCATGGTGGCAGGCCCTGTAGTCCCAGCTACTCAGGAGGCTGAGGCAGGAGAATCACTTGAACCTGGGAGGCAGAGGTTGCAGTGAACTGAGATCATGCCATTGCACTGCAGCCTGGGCAACAAGAGCTAGATTTTATCTAAAAAAAAAAAAAAAAAAAAAGGTGGTAACAGTGGGCACCTTTTTCTTGTTCCAGTTCTCAGAGGGTGTGCTTTCAATTTTTGCCCATTTAGTTGGCTGTGGGTTTGTCATAGATGGCTTTTATTACATGGAGGTACTTTCTTTGTATGCCCGTTTTGTGAAGGGTTTTAATCATAAAGGAATGCTGAATTTTGTCTAATGTTTTATCTGCATCTAATGAGGTGATCAGGTGATTGTTTTTTAAAATTCTGTTTATGTGGTGTATCACATTTATTGACTTCTGTATGTTAAATCATCCCTGTATACCTGACATAAAAACCACTTAATCATGATGGATTATCTTTTTGATATACTGTTGGAGTCAGTTAGCTAGTATTTTGTTAAAGATTATTGCATCTTTGTTTATCAGGGATATTCATCTGCAGTTTTCTTTTTTTGCTATGTCCTTTTCTTGTTTTGATATTAGGGTAATATTGACTTCATATAATGATTTAGGGAGGATTCCCTCTCTCTATATATTGTAAAATAGTGCTGATGGAATTCCCACCAATTATGTCCGATAGATGTCAGCTGTAAATCCATCTGGTCCTGGAATGTTTTTGTTGGTAATTTTTTATTGCCATTTCAATTTTGCTGCTTGTTATTGGTCTCTTTCAGTATTTCTAATTCTTCCTCATTTAAGTTAGGAGGGTTGTCTATTTCCAGGAATTTATTCATCTTCTTTAGGTTTTCTAGTTTATGTGCGTAAAGGTGTTGATAGTAGACTTGAATAATCTTTTGTATTTCTGTGGTGTTGGTTGTAATGTCTTCCATTTCATGTTTCTTTGTACTTATTTGGATCTTCAAGCTTCTTTTCTTGGTTAATTTTCCTAATGGTCTATCAATTTCAATTAACTTTTCAAAGAACCACCTATGGGGAAAAGTGGGTGTTAGGGTTCTCTAGAGAGATAGAACTAATGGAATATATATATATATATATATATATATTCCACATATATATATATATATTCCACATATATATATATATATATTCCACAACTATATATATATATATATATGAGTTTGTTGAGTATTAACTCACATGATTACAAGGTCCTACAATAGGTCATCTATAGGACCTTTTTTTTTTGGCATATTACACTTCTCTGATTGAAATCTCCATTCTTTAATTTATTATCTATCTCTTATTTTTGTTTCTGAATCATGTTAATCATACTATGTAAACTCCTCTTTTACCATTTAAATTAATTACTTTCAAGTATTTAATTATTGCTGTCTGAATTCATAGTAACTTTTAATTGTATGATGTAAAACTCATAAAACATACAGGCTTTTGATTTCATAACCATCCATAGAGGGTTCTTTCTGTTTTTCCTAGGTAGTTAAGGGTGGCAGAAAATTACCTTAATCCATTTAGAGGCTGCCTGATTAGTGTTTTGACAGTTTTGGTACAGTTCATCACTGCTCCAAGGGCTGAGCTCTTTAAGACTTGCAATTGAGAGCCTACTGAGACCTTTTGTAATGTCTTCTCTTCTCCACAGTTTCAAGTAATAACAGTGTAATTAAGCTTAGTTTTTTTACTTTCTGTTTTAATAGCTTTGGAATTTGAAAAATGTGTCTACAGAGAATTTGGCACTGTCACTTTTCTCCGCCCCTTTTTCTCACCAGAATTTGAACATTCACATTGTTTATTTTTCTATTATCTATCTATGTAGCTATCAGCTATCTACCATCTATGTAACTATCTTAACTTTGTGAGACCACCAGAACGTTGCCTTCTTTCTCTGAACCTTAGGATTGTTTCTCTGACACTTTACCTAAATCTTCACATTTTTGTCTCTTAAGGACAATCAACAGATGTCTGGGGGGTGATGGGGAATGTCACAACAGAATATTTGCTTATGTCTGGCAGTTCACTCTTTTCTGAGACTTGTTTTTTTCAAGTCCAGTGGTCTCAATTACTTCAATACTTTTTTCTTCTTTTCAGAAATGCTCTTTTTCCTTTTCCTGCTTTCTTTTTAATAAACCTTTCAATTTAAAATTATTTAAGATTTACATAAAAGGTTGTGACTATAGTATGGAGAGCTGTCATATGCCTGTATTCCTATTATAAACATCTTACATTATTTGGTACATTTGTAACAATTTAAAAAAACTGTTATTATTAATTATTGTTATTTTTATCTGATGTCCATGCCTTATTTTTTAGATTTACCTAATGCTCTTTATGTACCAATATCCCATTTGTGAGATCACATGACATTTATTCATCACATCTACTTAGACTTCTCTGGACTGTAAGTGTTCCTTATCAACTTTTAATTTCTTTCTAGTACATTTTTACACATTGTCAAACTTGTCTAATAGTTATTTGTAGCAGTGTCACAGGATCCTTGGGGTATAATTTATCCAGCCAGAAACGTCTGTGGCTGGTGGCACCTATGCCCAAGTTTTGCTTGGGCCTACTAGACTCATTCCTCCCACTTGGCCTGGCTAGCCGTACTTGGCTTGTGCTATAGGACTGGATCCCATGCCTGCCAAGGGTGAGCCAGGCACAGAGAAGTGAGGGGTGTGTGAGCCAGTGAGTGTTGGGTCTGGCCATGGGGCACAGCCAAGCGCACTGGCTGTTGAGGGGCAGGCAACTCCAGGTGTCAGCATGGGAACTGGCTCCCTGCAAGGCTGCAGCTGGACAAGGCATACTGCAAGCAGCTTCCAGAGTTGGCACAAGAGAATGTGGTGGCACCTAGAGCTTGGAGATGCCAGGAAACACAAGGCCCCAAAAAGGGCATCACAGCCCTGGCTCAGAGATCTCCTAGGTCTCGGCTATTCAAAGGGCCACAGCTCTTCTCTGCTCCTCATTCTCTACAACATAGCAAACAAGGGACATATTTCAGACCTGTTCATATTACAGTTCTTTCAGCCCCATCATTTGGCAGATCTCGAGTTCTTGTCCCACATTTAGGAAAAATGAGGTACATGGACAAATGGAGGGTGAGCAAGGCAAAGGAGGTGCTTTACTGAGTGACAGAATGCTCAGAGAAGACCTGTAGTGGGTAGCTCCTTTCTGCAGACAGGTTGTCCTATTTTCTGCTCAGCTCTCAGAAGATTAGAGACCCACAGTTGGTAGCTCCTCTCTGCAAGTGGATTGTCCTGCTTTCTGCTCAGCTCTCAGCAGATTCGAGACTTGTAGTTGGTAGCTCCTCTCTGCAGGCAGGTCATCCCATCAACTCAGGTCAGCCCAAGTCTGACTGAATTCAGGGTTTTTATGGGATTCAGAGAAGAGGAAGTGCATGCTGAATGGTCCACAGACAGTAATAGGCAAGCCCAGAAAAAGCACCATGAGTTCCCATTCTGGTCCATGGACCAGGAAGCCCACCCCACAGGTCTCAGGCCATCCCTGGCCTGAAGGTGGGGTTTCACCCAGTACCTGTCCCTTTCTGCCCAGGAGCCTGTCTGCTTCCTGCTGTCATTAACCTGTCATCCATGATGCCCACAGTGGGCAGGCTGTTTGTACCAAGGGGTGCCTGCAGGCCCACATTGAGCTACCCCTAGCCTCCCTCTTGGCCTCCTTCCAGTGCTCATCAGCTCCCAAAGTCTGGAGGGAGCCTATGCAGCAGGGTCCTATTGTGTTAGTTCTGCCCTGAGTGTGTGAACACCTGATTGGGTCATGACAGTGCCCAGGTTTGCCCACAGCTTTACTCTGAAATCAGGTTAAGCACCAAGAGCATGGAGAGGCCAGACAGTGGGAGCAGGCACTTCCGAGCCTATGGGGAAAAGTGGATGTTAGGGTTCTCTAGAGGGATAGAACTAATGGAATATAAACATATATATATATATATATGTACACATAAAAGTTTGTTGAGTATTAACTCACATGATAACAAGGTCCTACAATAGGTCATCTGTAGGCTGAGGAGCAAAGAGAGCCAGTCTGAGTTCTGAAACTGAAGAACTTGGAGTCTGATGTTCGAGGTCAGGAAGCATCTAGTACAGGAGAAAGACATAGGCTGAGAAGATAGGCCAATCTCCTTTTTCACATTTTTCTGCCTGCTTATATTCTAGCCACAGGAGCAGCTGATTAGATAGTGCTTTTCCAGATAAAGGGTGGGTCTGCCTTTCCCAGCCTATTGACTGAAATGGTCATTTTCTTTGGAAGCACCCTCACAGACACACCCAGGATCAATACTTTGTATACTTTAATCCAATCAAGTGGACACTCAGTATTAACCATCACATAGGGGACTTCCTGACCCCTGAGAGTGCATAGATGCCCCAACATGCAGCCACAGCTGGGTGGCTGCAGCTGTGCCCAGGAGGGTGGGGCACCCACTCCTCCAACTTGGAAGACAGTGGGGCTGCTACCTGATCCCAGCTCCCACAGGCTCCATGGAGTGTGCAGCCCTGGCGGTGCCTTCTCTACTGCAGCCAGCATCATGGCAGCGACTGCTCCATACACACCACTTCTGCATCAGAAGCAATGTTAGGCTTCCTCATACTCTACCATAGCCAGAAATGCACATGTGCTAGAGCAGTGCTTTTTAAGATAATTTTTACAGGGCCACAGTGAGAAATAACTCTTATGTAACATCCCAGTAATTTCCAATAAAATATTTCTTATTATGCACTAGGTACTAACTGTACAACTATTTTTGTAATACACTTAATGTTCACAATAAACCATGAATTTCTTTCAATTATTTTCCCCATATCCAGTAGAAACTAAAATCCAAACTTTCCAACTAGTAAGGGGCAGAAGTTGGATTAGAATCTCGGAATGATGTATTCATAATCTGAGTTGTGGATTTGATGCAAACTTTTATTAAGCAATATACATAAAAGTTTAAATGCTCAAGCTCTTAATCCCAGAAATTCCACTGGTAGTGATTTATCATCTGGATAAACTTGCTAAAAGTTATACGTGTAAGATTAAACCATACAACCCTGTTTGCAATAACAAAACCCAGAAAATGACCTGATATAATTCCATGAAGAACTGGTTAAATGATTTGTACTGGTTAAATGATTTACTCAATAGAGGACCCCAAAGTGCTTATGTGACAGTTTCTCCTAGATAGATTATTAAGTCATAATATCAAGTTTCCCAATAGTGTATATAGTTAAGATTCTACTTTTGAAAAAATTATGTGTATTGGAAAATGCATGAAGTTCTTGGAAGATTACACATAAAGTCTTGTTTTATAATACACAATTACCAAAGGTTGAGAACTTCTTTTTATATGTAGTGTATTTGAATTGTCATCCATAAACATGTTTGTATGAACTTTTTAACCATGTAAAAAGGATGAGGCAGGCAGTTTAATAAGTCCTTGTCCCAGTATATTTGTACTGCTATAAGAAAATACCGTAGACTGGAAATTTATAAACAGTAGAAATTTATGTATTACAGTTCTGGAGGCTGGGACATCCAAAACCAAGGTGCCAATGTTTGAAGTTTGGGGAGGGCTCCTCTCTGGTTTTCAGATGGTGCCTTGCTGCTATGTCCTTTAGACTGCATAAATGCCGTATCTTTACATAGTGAAAGAAGTGCAAAGGCAAAAGGAAACTCACTAGTTCCCTTAAGCTTTTTTAACAGTTCTAATCCCATTCATGAAAGAACCCTTATACTTAATCACCCACAAAAGGCCTTATCTCTTAATACTGTTACATTGGGTCTTAGGTTTCAATATCTGAATTTTAGGGAGACATATATATTCAAACTATAGCAGTTCCAAAATAGATTGTTAAAGAATATGAACTAAACTTACCAGTTTAATTTTTGCCCAAAATTTCAGTCCAGGTTCAAAGATAAGTGCCCTTTTAACTGAATTATTACAGTAAGATATAATGACTTAGATTAAATATTGCCACCAGACTTAGATAAAATACTCCATAACTACAAGTATTTTTAAAGTAATTTATGTTCCTAAATTTAGGAAATAAGAAATTCAGTGCTGATGGACTACTACAATTATTTATAAGGTGGTAACATTTTTGTTTAATAAAGTTCACAACAGATGTGTATTTTATTTAGTTGATAAACATCAAAACAGTATGTTACCATAAGTTGCACTGGGATTCTAGATCCTACTTTCTCTGGCTGTGAGAAGCCACTTGTGCACCTCTCTGAATGTCATATTCACTGATGACTCTTTGGTCGCTTAAAATCAACTGCAAGAAAATATACTCCGTGATATTTATGGTGACTAGAAATCATGGCTCTCCCTTTTACTCCTCAAAGAGATATTGGTTAAACATTTCCCACCATCCTCTAATTACGACCATGACAGAGCATGAAATCTGGAGATATACACCAAAGCTTTGAGTCCAGTTTGTGCCACTTAGGATGTGGGTAGCCTTTGCCGATCGCCAAAGGCCTGAAAGTCCCCATGCCTTTACTGGGAAGCAGTATTACACACTTTACTCTCTAGGCTGTTTTATGGATTCAGTAAGTAAGATACGTAACATAGGCTACATGTAGTCTGCCATGCAGTAAGCTTTGAATACAATTTAATTATTTTACTCTTACATTGTCCCTCTCCTCTCAACTTTACTCTGGTTCCTGTATTTAGTTTTTTTTTTTTTCTATTATGGTAATTCAAGGGAAGAATGTAGAGAAACTGAAGAAGTAGAGTGAATAGAACACTAATTGTCTGACAGTTAATATATGTACCTAATAACTGCTGAAAATCTCACCTTATACATCAACCATAACTTACTTCTTTGCAGATAATCATTTCTGAAAGGGGAAAGAAAATGTCTTTTCTTTTAGTTTCCACCAGCAGTTTGTATCTGCTTTATATTCATAAAATGATAAATTATTGTAACTAAGAATGAGTTGTTCCTATGAAATTTTAACTTAAGAAATAATTACTAATAAAGGTTTGTTTAGTCACTGTTTATTTGCTGCTATTTAGCTAAGGAGAGGGCTGTGGTGGTAGCTCTAGCAATGAATAGGTTGCCCTGAGTTCCAGAAATGTGATATTAGAAGAAATAGTAGGACTTGAAAAATAATTAAGTCTCCAGTAAGAAATCACTACAGTTGTCAAAAATATATATTATGTAAATATTACTTAAATTACTATGTAAATGTTATTTTGCAATAAAAGTATTCTAAAATTATAACCAGTTTTAGTGAAAAAATGACTATATCAATTTCCTGAAGATTATATTTTAATTTGTAAAATTATGAATATTATAGTTTTGTTCATTCCCCCAACTTCTTGGGGAGTTAGTTGTAATAAAAAAAGTTTCTAAATATATTTTAATAAAGTTAGCAATATGTACAATTAAAATGATTTATTTAAATGTTTTATCTAAAGTACTGAATTTTCCTTCAATATAAAAGTCCTTAATTCATAGATAATATAAATATGAATACCTATGTCCCTCATTATTTTATAAGATATGAAAAAATTTACTAAACTCTGGTAGTTTTTTTATAGAAAAGAATTAATGTAACTAACATTCCTTTCCCACTCTAGCCTGCTCTTTATGTTCCTCTACACAACCAGCAGCTGAGCCACACAAAGGACATCTTTGACAGATAAAGAACACTGATGCCAAGGTCTGAAATAAATTTTTTAGCATTAACATCTGTGTCGGTGCAAGGGTCTTGGCTGCTTTCTTAATTTGATGCTTGGATGGGGCTGTTAGATCTGTTGACTCCACTGCTAACCATGCTATTATCAGTTTAGCAGGCTCTGGTGACCTGCCCACAAAATCAGACATTGATAAACCACTTTAAAAGTCCTATTTGTTGAAATTTGTCATTTTTGTTCCTCTGAATGACCTGTGTCCACAAGAATTTGTCCTAATTTTATGAAAGGCACTCTAAGAAAAAATTTATCTACATTTTTCATGTAGAAGTAAAGAATGGTACAAAGCACTCTTCCTTAAGATAATCTCAAATCATTCTCTCTATCTTTGGATGATTCTTTTTCACATTGATTCAAAAGTAAATTACTATAAACCAAATTAATTTAAGTATTAGGAAATTTATAATTTATAATTTATAACTAATTTATTATAAATATATATAATTTATTATAAACTATAATTTATAATTTCTTAATTGAATGTCAGGCAACTACATTTTAAATAAATTTATTTTCATTATTATTCAAAGTTCATACATATTACTTTTAGGGATACAGGAGATATATTCCAAAATTTGCAACAACCTCAAACATTGACTAGATCAATTTGATCTGATCATATTACAGAGGTGTTTTCATATACCCTGAAAAACCCAAATAATTCTCATTTAGCCAAAAACATTTTTAAATATGTTTGCACAGATACGTAAATATAGAAAATGTTTTTCTATGTTTTTGCTAGAACGTGCTCATTTAATATTTTAATAAAATGTACATTAATAAGTATTTTTTAAATGGATACTTTCAAAATTTTGTGCAAGTTTCTGAGTAGTATAAACATTTTAATCAAAATTGCTCAACACTGTGCAAGATGAAAAATCAAAGGTTTATATTAATGGTTCAAATCGGGAGAAATAATTTGCTCTAAAATATTTAACTGCTATTGGATTTTGTATGCAAGATAAAAGGTCACTTAATGTGTCTCTTCAGGCCCAGAGTTTCTTTTGTTCTGCACACTTATGTATGTTTTAGTTTCTTACATATACATAGTAAACTGAGTTTTACTAATTTTACTAGGTTTTTAAATAATAATCATAATAATGTGAAACACAAAAGAAAACACACACATGCACGTGCTTGTCCAGAACAATTCCCCAGTAAAAATACTTTGTTATTTTATCCCATGAGTGTAATAGACTTGTAAAATAATTTCATAAACTTTGAAGATTGTTACGACTGAAGCACACACTTGGTTCTTCTAAACACACATCTCTACCATAAAATTTAAAACAAATATAAACTGTTGTCATTTTTCAAATCTAAATTTAAAAATATAACACAGTGATGAAGGAGCATATTGTGTATCTTAATCTAATCCCCAAAGACTAATTAGGCTTTATCTTAAGTGCTATTCAAATTGGTTTCTATGTGCTTAAGTTATCTGAAAATATTGTCTTTCAAAATGTGGAGGAATCATTTGGATGACATTGCAAACTTCTGATGCCAATCTGGGAAAATTTATTCCAAAGGCAGCATCTGGTTATTTGGCAAAATCCATTGGTAGTTTTTCTGCACATCTAGGTCTGTCATGTGGCTGGCTGCTTTTGAGGAGCAGTTTCTAGTTTACTAAAATGGAGGACTGTATAAATCACTGAAAAACTCTGTGATGCTGATTTAAGTACTAGTTTAAAAACTAAGGTTCCATATATGAAATAAGTATAACATTGACGTCTGTATGCTGATATACTCTCATGAACATCTGTTTCTGCAAGTGCCTCTGACTGGTTAAATGTGTAGGATGAATAAGCATATTATATAGTCTATAAAAAAGTTGAAAATCATTGATATTGTTTGAAAATAAATCCTTCACACATTCAGAGTTAATTAATGGAGACACAGCAAACAGAAAAGAGTTGTTCAGGATCTTCTCTTTCTATTGATAATGCTATTGATGAAGTAAGCCAAAAAAAATTTCTGTGTGTGAAGTAATATTAATACTTTAGCATATTTCTGTATTTTCCAAATATACCATATGTGAATACTGTTCTTCAGGATACTGAATTCATAATCAACAGAGCAGTTAGAAGACAGAATTCTTTTCTCTCTGGGTAATTGTAATTAATATAATTCACTGATTTCTGATATAATGATAAATAAGATGTCATACAAAATAAAGGTTAATTTATTAACATCTCTCCCAAACCTTTTGGTAGTTAGCTCTTGCCTGAGTTAAAAAGAAATAAAAATAATGAGAAAGTGTATGAACACTGTTTTGAAGATATTTTTATGGTAATAGTTTTCTTCACTAGTGTTTTATCTGTAGTCACTGAGCTTTTTCTCTTCAAGAGCAGTTCTTCGGATTTCCCTGTAAATTAATTTACCCTTTGTTTATTCCAAGTCCTGGAGATAAAACTCAAATATCATAGTAGTACAAGGAGCTTGTATGTTATAACATTGAAATGGGGCTCAGGAAAAGAAGGAATATCTAAAGAAGACAGCTTCAAAAATGTTGAAATGTAACATAGTAAATATAGTTTAATTGCTAAGGAATCACAGATAATCAGCTAATTTTTCTTGATAAGTCAGGGAGAGTTTTAGTAGGAAGGTGCTATTTGACCAGATTCTGAAATAATGTAAAAGAGTATAAAACTGAAAACAGAAAAATGTTTGATGGAAAATTCTAGAAAATTGGAAAAATAAGTTTAGAAAGATGAGTTGTAAAAGGATATGCTATTCTTAAAGAATTCTTTTTTTTTGCTACGCACACACACACACACACACACACACCCTGCCCTAGGAGAAAATGAATATTTCTCAGCATAAAGGTAAATGGATAACATAAATTTAAACTTAACATAGGCATACCTCAGAGGTGTTACAGTACAAATCCAGACCACAGCAATAAAACAAATATCACAATAAAGCAAGTCACACAGGTTTTTTTTGTTTGTTTGTTTCATACTGCAGCCTATTAAGTGCGCAAAAGCATTATGTTTAAAAAAGTGTACATACCAACATTTAAACATTCCTAATGGTTATAAAAGGCTAACATTAATCTCTACCTTCAGTGAGTCATAATCTTTTTGCTGATTATGTTGATGATTGCTGACTGATAAGGTGGTGGCTGCTGAAGGTTGGGCTGTGCAATATTTTAAAAAGGAAAACAATGAAGTGTGATATATTAATTGAGTCTTCCTTTCATGAAAGATTTATCTGTAGGGTGTAATGCTATTTGATAGCATTTTACCCACAATAGAACTTCTTTTAGAATTAGTCCTCTCAAATGATGCAACTGCTTTATCATCTAAACTTAGGTAATACCCTAAACCATTTTGTTACTATTTCAGTGATGTTCACTGTGTTACTACCTGGAGAGATTTCATCTCAGCAATCACTTTATTTGTTCATCCAGAAGAAGCAACTTCTCATCCATCCAGTTTTATCATGAGATCATAGCAATTCTGTTGCATCTTCAGGCTTCACTTCTAATTCTAGTTCTCTTGCTATTTCCACCTCATCTGCAGTTATTTCTTTCACTGAAGTCTTGTACTCCTCAAAATTATCCAAGAAGATTAGGATCTACTTCTTCCAAACTTTGTTACTGTTGATATTTTAAACTCCTCCCATGGATCAAAAATGTTTATAATAGCATCTAAAATGGTAAATTCTTTCCAGAAAGTTTCCAGTGGAGCTCAGACCCATCAGAAAAATCACTATCTATAGAAGCTAAAGCCTTACAAAATGTATTTATTGAAATACAAGGCATGAAATTTAAAATTAGTCCTTGATCCATGGACTATAGAATAGATATTGTATTCACAGAAATGAAAACATTAATATAGTTATTTATCTGCATCAGACCTCCTGGATGAATATATATAGTGTCAATAAGCATCAATATTGACAGTAATATCAGGAAAGGAATCTTTTTTTCTGATTCAAAAGAGGGCTTAAAATAAATATTCAGTAAACCATGCTATAAACTGATGTGATGTTATCTAGGCCTTGTTGTTTCATGTATAGAGCAAAAGTAGAGTAGATTTAGTATAATTCTTAAGAGTTCTAGGATTTTTGGAATGGTAAATGAGCATGACTGAGACTTAAAATCAGTAGGTGCTTTAGTCCCTAATAGGACCACACTGAAGCCAGACATTGACTTCCCCTCTCTAGCTATGAAAGTCTTAGGTATCTCCTTCTAATATAAGGTTGTTTCATCTTTCTTGAAAATTTGTTGGTTAATGTGACTACCTTCAACAATTACCTTAGCTCAATTTTCTGGATAACTTGCTATAGCTTCTCCATTTGCATTTGTTGCTTCATCTTGTACTTTTATGTTGCGGAGAAGGCTTCTTTCTTCAAAATTCATGGTTTAACCTTGGCTAGCTTCAAACGTTTTGTCTGTATCATCCTTAGCTCTCACAGCCTTCACAGAATTTAAGAGAGTTGGTGCCTTGCTCTGAATTAGGCTTTGGCTTCAGGAAAAGGACTGGTTTGATTTTCCAGCCAGATTACTAAAACTTTCTCCATCTCAGCAACAAGTCTGTTTCATTCTCTTATCATTTGTGTGTTCACTTGAATAGTACTTTTACTTTCCTTCAAAAAATTTTTATTTTTATTCACAACTTTGTTAACTGTTGTGCGCAAGAGGCCTTGCTCAGCTTTCCAAATGCCTCCTTCACTAAGCTTAATTATTTCCAGCTTTTTATTTAAAGAGAGAGATGTGGAACTCTCTTTTTCACTTGAACACTGAGAGGCCATGGTAGATCCCTACTATTAACTGTCCTAATTTTAACATTTTCATATCTCAGGAAATAGGGAGTCCCACAGGGAGGAAGAGAGGCAGGGGATGACTGATAGGTAGGGTAGTCAGAACACACATACTATTTATTGATTAAGTTTGTCATATTTTATGGGCTACATTCATGCCACCCTAAAACAATTGCAATAGCAGCATCATAGATCACTGATTGAAAATTAGAGGATAAATGGAAGGACCCAGCACTCACCTTTTTCACAAAGAAGGATCAAAACAGTGAGTAGATAACCACCTGTCAAATAGACCTTCTAAGGGAAAACACTGGAATTCAGCAGAGAAGTGGTTGGAACCCTCTGGAATATGAAAGGATAAGGAAATGAGACAGCATGCCTTCCTGGGAGTAGTCAGAAGCCAAGAGAAACTACCCTTTATGGTGAAAAGGTAAGCAGGAGATATCTGGTGGTCCACATTCCCATCATGGACTCCTGCAATTCTAGTCATTCGGGGAGCTCTTTGACCCTCCCAGGCTCTGATACTAGCAGAGGAAGCTCCCTGGAGTCCTCACAAAGGCACTGTTCCAGAGAGGGAAATTGTGTTGGATCCCACACACTTCTTGAGACCCAAGAAACTGCAGCCTGGTGCTATTTTGAGAGCTCAGCTCCCACAAGACTACGTCGTGCCTTGGGATCAATAGTTCTACATCTCCACATTCCTAGAACCAGGCAGGCTGACGTTCTCCCACATCCAGCCAGGAAGCTACTTCCATTGCCACCAGCACTCAGATGAATTGTTTGGGAGCCTGGAGATTAACTCACCCTGCCCACCACCACCAATGCCCAGGCACATTGGCTGTGGGTCTGAAGACAGACTTGTTTCTCCTACTACTGGTGCCACAATTACAGAAATTATTCAAGTGCCTGGAGATGTATCTGCCTTGCTCATTCAGTGCTGCTGCCTGCAAACATTGCCTGGGTGCCTGAGGATAGGCCCATCCTGCCCACCACCACCTGTCTATGTGCTTGCTGTCCAGAGGCATAAGGAATAGACCTTCTATCTTGCCAATAGCAGCTACATAAACCTCCTGGAGACCTGGGTACCAGCCAAACTGCAATGCTGCATGTACCCCTGGTGTCTGTATATATTACACAGTGGTCCAAGGGTTTGTTTACCACCACCACTGCTGGCACTGTGTGTACCCAAGCACCCTGTACAGGAAGTCCTATCCAGAGCAATGAGGTAAGAGAAAGAAATAAAAGGCATTAAGTTGGAATACAGGAAATCAAATTGTCTCTCTTTGCAGATGACGTCATCTTATACCTAGAAAAACCTAAAGAGTCTACCAAAAACTCTTAAAAGTGATAAACAAATTCTCTAAATTTGTAGCTTACAAAAGCAACATACAAAAATTAATAGCATTTGTATACCTCGATGATAAACTAGCTGACAAAAAAAATCTTATCTATAATAGCTACCAAAAAATCTAAGAATAAATTTAATCAGGGGAGTGACAGACTTCTACAACAAAAACTATGTTGCACTGATGAATGAAATTAAAGAGAATACAAATAAAAAGACTCATGGATCATAAAAATTAATGTTAAAATGATTATACTGCCAAAGCATTCTACATGTTAAAGGCAGTTCCTTTCAAAATACCAGTGAGCTTTTTTACAGAAATAGAGGAATAAAAACTATCCTGAAAGTCATAGGGAGCTGCAAAAGACTCCAGAAAGTCAAAGCAATCCTCAACAAAATATACAAAACTGGATAGATCACACTGCCTGTTTTTTAAATGTATTACAAAGCTGTAGTAACCAAAACAGCAGGATTGTGATAGAAATACACAAATAGGTCAATTTATTGCTTTGTTTCAGACATTGACTAAGATTATAGGAGTAAAAAGAAATCATTTTATTTTTTGCTTGTCATGATAGTATTTGCATTAATTTACTTTTCAAACTATTTCATGAAATCTTTTGCAATTTAATACATGTTTTTTCCTTATATGTGTTCTCTCTATACACACAAATGATGTTAATGTTAATTCGCTTGATCACAGTTATTTTATAATCTATATGTATATAAAATAATCATGTGATATACCATGAATATATACAATTTTTATTTGTCAATTATACCTCAGTAAAATAGAGAAGTCAAATTCAAAATGATATTTTTATAGCGTTTTCTGGTACATTACATTAAAGATCATTACATAATTAAATCTATTCAATATAAAATATTTTGAAGCATATATTTTGTGTAGGAAAAACTTCATGTTCAGATGGTTAATGAAAATATACAATTAATATAATTTTAATATTTCCAAAACTTAAAAATTTAAATTCCACTTATGTTTTTCTACTTACTAATTCATTTTGAATATTCTTTATAAACAATAGTAGTAACTATCAAGTTCTTTGTTAAGCACTTTACACATGAATACTCATTTAATTCTCCCATAAGCAATGAGGTAGGTACTTACATTTAATCTCCATTTTGCAGATAAGAAAATTGAGACATAGAAATGTCACCTAACTTGCTGATATTTGCACAGTTAACAATAGCAGAGCAAGGATAAAACCCTCTCACTCCAGAGTTTATGGTCTTCACATTTACTGTATTACTTCTTGATGGTTCACAAATAACTACTCTTGAGGTTGTCCTCATACTGGAACAAAATCCTGGTTTAATTAAAGTTCATTTGCAAAATGCTTGTAACTTGGGAAAATTTTTCTATATTTAGTAAAAATCTTTTATCTTGAAATATTCACTTTTGAAACACACACACACAAGAAAATCAACAATGCATAAAAAGCCTAAAAAAATTAGTTCTATACTCCTGAGAAATTTGTGCTTTTACTTTTTTATTTTAGTATGTGTCTTCTAATTGTTCAAGAAAAAATATCAGGATTTTTAATCTTGATGCATTCACTGATTTGGAAAATGTAAAGTGACTGGCTTTGAAAATTATTTAAAATGTCAAGTAGTTTATGTTTTCTGGGTTTTCTCAGTGATTTTCCTGGAGTGTATTCATAGGTAATTATAAACTTTCAAATGTAGACAATACACTAGATCTTTACGTTAAAACATCTCTCATCATACATGCAATGGGATTGAGGAGTGGGGAAAATTTATCAGGGGATTAGAATTGTGCAATGTCTTCTCCTAGAAAAATAAAGAAAAATAAAATTACATTAAAAGTAATGTCTTTATTTTAGACTTCTATTTCAACAAAAGAAGTTTGATGAACCACTTTTTCTTAATGTAAGTTATGTTTGTGTTTTTCTGTTCTTTAAAATAAAACATTATTCCTTTAGTCCTTAGCTTACTAAAATTTTAATATTTTCATGAGAATGCCTTCAATTTGAAAATCAGAATTATTGGCTGGGTGTGGTGGCTCACGCCTGTAATCCCAACATTTTGGGAGGCTGAAGGTGGATCACCTGAGGTCAGGAATTTGAGATCATCCTTACTAACATGGTGAAACCTCATTTCTACTAAAAAAAATACAAAAATTAGCTGGGTGTGGTGGTGGGCACCTATAATCCCAGCTACTCAGGAGGCTGGGGCAGGAGAATCACTTGCACCCAGGAGGTGGAGTTTTCAGTGAGCCGAGATTGTGCCACTGCACTCCAGCCTGGGTGACAGAGTGAGACTCTATCTCAAAAAAAAAAAAATTATAATTATCAAATAACCCCATCTTCCACTTTACACTAAGCAGCTTGTGGAGGGAACATTATTTTCAGAAAAGTTGTTTATTATTATTTTTGCTTGGTGGTTGTTACTATATTTGAGAGCAAATAAAGAGGAATGAGTGAATATTATACTCATTAAAATAGTAGCTCAATATATAGGTCAGCCTGTGATTGATTATATGATGAAAGTACAGTAAATTCTCATTGGATGCCATAAGTTGATTCTTGGAAACTGAAACTTAAAGCAAACTTAAGTGTAACACACCAATTTTGCCATAGGCTGGCTAATTGATATAAATAAGACTTAAGTGGGTATGTCATATTTCTGGTCACAAAGGCATCATCAAACTTTTAAATAAAGACTCAAAATACTTCTAATTTAACTATGAAAAAATGTGAGCTATAAATACATTTAAGGTAGAGTAATAAAAATGATTAAGAAATTTATTTATAATTTCCGACGAATCAGCAAGTGATAGCAGTCATAGTGGTAGTAGGTTCAAGAAACACATGTTTACAAAGTAAGAGTTTTAAGGAGCACACAGTTCAAAAACAAACAATAACAAATATGGCAGGCTAACTGAGCACTTTTGTACTACGTGATTTATTATTATGCATTTGGATGACTGTTGTATACTTTATATATTTTTATTTCATAATCAGTCACATCCATTCATTTTGCTTTTTAAAATTATACTTAAAGTTCTGGGGTACAAACGCAGAACATGCAGGTTTGTTACATAGGTATATATGTGCCATGGTGGTTTGCTACATCCATCACTCTGTCATCTACTTTAGGTATTTCTCCTAATGCTGTCACTCCCTTGGCCCCCACACCCCTGGACAGGTCCCAGTGTGTGATGTTTCCCTCCCTGTGTCCATGTGTTCTCATTATTTGACTCCCACTTATGAGTGAGAACATGAGGTGTTTGGGTTTCTGTTCCTGTGTTAGTTTACTGAGAATGGTGGTTTCCAGCTTCATCCATGTCCTTGCAAAGCACATGAACTCATCCTTTTTTATGGCTGTCCATTCATTTTTCAACCCACTTATTACAGTTCAGGTTCTCAGGTGTCTGAATCCTATTCTTGAATATCAGGGGCAAGATCAGAACCCACCCTACACTTCAGGCTGTGCTGCCCCAACATGCACTCTCACACACACATCCCACACTCACTCAGACTGGAACCACTTAGATATGTCAGTTCACGTACATCTTTGGTGTGTGAGAGAAACCAAAATACCTGGAGAAAACCCCCACAGTCATGGGGACAGCATGAAAGATCCACATAGACAGTGTTCCCCTCTGCTAATCAATTTTCCTTTTCTCATCAACTTTATAACAAAATGACCTTGAATGAAATATTACTATTTGAGGGCCTGCTGTATGTTATTTTGAAATAGCAAAGGATAATGTTTTCAAATGTAATGTAAATAGCATCGTCAGCTTGAAGATTTTTCAATCTTCACAAAGCATTAAAAAAATCATTCTTTAAATATATCCATATTATGGAAGTCAGTTCATTGTAAATGTGTCATTTCCAGAGTGTGCAGATTTAAATATGTATCAATGGTATTTACAATGATTTGTCT
This sequence comes from Cacajao melanocephalus, assembly GCA_963573385.1. Taxonomy (NCBI): domain Eukaryota; kingdom Metazoa; phylum Chordata; class Mammalia; order Primates; family Pitheciidae; genus Cacajao; species Cacajao melanocephalus. The sequence goes on along the minus strand of CAUYLG010019001.1, from coordinate 47,919 downwards.
CAGACATCAAATGAATTAACTTTGACAGATTGCAATTGGCACAATTGACACCTTTATTGCAAGCAGACCTTCTGGCTGCATTCGTTAGTAAAGTCCTTCAGCAGATACAAAATTTCTTACACTCAGTAAAATAGTGTTGCACTTTCATTAATTACCTTTTTAATTATGGTTTTATTTTGAAATAAAGAATAAACAGTAAACATAGTAACCACAATAGCTCTTTTTGACACATTCAAGTCCTAAATCTGATTATGAAAATGGGATTTCTTTTCTTTCTATAATTCTAATACAATCTCACTACTACACTGTAAAAAAGCCTGAAATTACTAATATTGGCTAGATGCAGTGGCTCACACCTGTAATCTCAGCATTTTGGGAGACTCAGATGGGAGGATTACCTGGGTCCAGGGGTTGGAGGTTGCAGTGAACAAAGATTGTACCGTTATACTACAGTCTGAGCAACAAAGCGAGACCCTATCTTTAAAAAAATGATGATAATAGTAATAAATTACTAATAATGAATCAGAAGTGAATAATCTTTTCATAATTTTTTAATTCTAGAACTAAAAAAATAGTAATTCAAAATGTATTGATATTAATAATTTTATCTCAATTAAAATGACAAAAAAGGCCCATGTAGGTAATATTATTAAACTAAATGTATTTAGATTGCATTGATTGACACTATTATTATTTCTACAGCTAAGTCAGTATCAGCCAATATAGTTGTACAAACTCTTCATCTGCAATACCAACTCAGGAAGACTCACATGGCCAGTCTTGGGTTACTCTCAGTTTAATATATATATAATATATATATTCACATTCACTGTGCAATATGTATATAATATAAATATATATTATAGTTATATATAATATAATATGTTATATTGCACAGTGAATACTAAGCTCAATACATGACAGTTCAAAAATGCTTGCTGAGGTTGGGTGCAGTGGCTCACACCTGTAATCCCAGCACTTAGGGAGCCCAAGGCGGGTGGATCACTTCAGTCTGGGAGTTTGAGGCTAGTGCCTGGCAAACATGGTGCAAACTGTATCTACTAAAAAAAAAATAAAAAGTACAAAAATTAGCCAGGCATAGTGACTATACACCTGTAAGTCTGCAATTCTAGTTCCTCAGGAGGCCAAGGAATGTGATTCACTTGAACCTGGGAGGTGGAGGATGCCAGGAGCCGAGATCGGGTCACTGCACTCCAGTCTAGGTGATGGAGTGAGACCCTGTCTCAAAAAAATAAAAATAAAAATAAAGCTCACTGAACTGATGTTTTAAAGAAAAACTCAACTTAGCCATAAATAACCTTAATAAGCATATAACTTCATAAAACCTCAGTGATTAGCTTATAAATTTCAATAGTTAATTGGGAATAATGCTGGATTAGTGGAAATGGTGCTGCTTATGTTTTGCAAGTGTGCCTCACTGCAATAGAGACCCTGACTTTTGTAAAAAAAAAAAATTATGCTATTCTGTTTTATTTCTAAATAGAGAACATTATAATAAATTCATGCTTTCCAGAAAGGTTTGGTAAAATCAAATCCTATCTTTCATGGCTAAATAAGAAAAGATACAGTCATAGATATACTATATTTCTTAAGGAAGATTTTTGAAGTTTATGATGTTATAATGTTTAGTTGAAATATGTATTATATATTTAAATTTTAATTTAACTCTTTCATATGGCTTATTTTGATAAGATATGTGACAGCAGTGAAGAGGAGGCCACTGATAATACAAAATTGAGAGATAAGTATAATTTAGTAGAAATAGTAAGTCTTAGTAAGCAAAATGTTCAGTGCTTGATTTCTGCTCCAAAACGTGCTACCTATATGAATTTAAGACATTTATTTCAATATCTATGAGAATAACACAATTGGAATCGTATATATTGTTGGTGGTTTGGAAGGGAGATAAAGAAGTTTTATATATATATATATATATATATATATATGGCTGTTGAGTACTTGTATCTGAAATGGGAAAGGTTCCCTTCCCTTTCTTCTCACAGAGCATGTGTTAAGGGTGAGGCTCCCTTCTTCATTGCCCCACTGCTCAAACCTCTAGAGGAGCATACAGACGGGCAAGCTGTGGGGCTCAGATTCCACAGCAGTGTCTAGGGGTGAATGCTTACAGCTGAAGCCCCCGTGTGCATGTGTTACAGGGTGCTCCTTCAGTTTTGCCATCTATAGGCAGTTTGTGTTAACCAGCTCAATTAGATCCTCTATCTTGTTGCAAGGACAGAGGGCTATCTGTATCTCTGGCTCTTGCCTTGGTGTACCAGAAGAATCAGAATACACGTGGGCTTGGAGAATGAGCATAAAGTTTTATTGAGTGGAGGTAGATTTCAGCCCATGGGGGAGCCAGAAAAGAGATAGTTTTTCCCTAGAGTTGGGCCGCTTGGCAGCCCCCCAGCTCTTCTCTGACCACCCTGGCCAAAATCCACCTTGTTCCACCAGTTGATGGCCTACCGGCACACTGGCATCTGACAGTGTGCTCTTCCACTAGCATACTCCCAACGTCTTCTCAATGTCCAGCTGCTTGTCGTCGTCGTGTTCTCGTTCTCCTTGTCCTTCTCCTTCCTTCTCCTTCTTTTTGAGACAGATTCTCGTTCTGTCCCCCAGACTGGAGTGCGGTGGCAATCTTGGCTCACTGCAACCTCCTCCTCCGGGGTTCAAGCAATTCTCCTGCCTCAACCTCCCAAGTAGCAGAAACTGCAGACACGCACTACCACACCTGGCTGATTTGTGTTTTTAATAGAGATGAGGTTTCACCATTTTGGCCAGGCTGGTCTTGAACTCCTGACCTCAGGTGATCTGCCCGCCTCAGCCTCCCTAAATTCTGGAATTACAGGCCTGAGCCACAGTGCCCAACCCAGCTGCTTGTTTTCTTCCATCGATGTGTTCCTCTCTTCCTCTAGCAGCTTCTGTCGCCGCCTTGCCAGGATCTCAGGTTTTATAGGCCAAGGATGGGGGCGTGGTGGGTCACTGTGGTCTTGAAAAATGCAACATTTAAGCATGAAGGCAGAAATGCCATTCCTCACCTAGGTCCTTGGGGGTAGAGACCTAGCCAGGGACCACTCTCTCCTCTACCCAGCGCTTCCCTTCCCCACTTCCATATCATTTAATGGGACCATGATCTTCCCTTCCCAGCACTCCCCTATCATATCCAGGGATATAGTAAAATCCTGGTTTACCTTATTGGATATGCCAGTTGAAGGGTTTTAGTAGTCCATCTATCAAGTACCGTCATAGCTCAAATCACTAATTTTGGTAGAAAATCATAAATACCCATAATGCCCGTGAAACAAAAACTCACTAGCACACAGTCTGTATTTTTTTTTTCTTATATAAACGTTTCCTTGCCTTTTGCTTTTGAAAGGTGACAGTCACAAATGATTAATCTGATTAACATTTAAGCAAATCTGACCTGCATTCCTAACTACTATATCTGTATTATTCTCTGTCAGTTAATTCTGAAAATTTCACAGATCTGCCTACATGACTTTCTGCATTATAGTCACAGAAACAGGCATCTTGAGTAGACACTTCATCCACACTTAAGCCCTACTGTTGAACCTCTTTTTGTGACAGTAAAGTGATTTTGCTTTCATAGCTGAATCTGATATGCTTTATATATATGTAGGTCCATGTATGATTTATATATATGTAGGTTGATGACCAGATAGATAGTTAGATAGATAGATAGATAAATAAATAGATAGATAGATAGATAGATAGATAGATAGATAGATAGATAGATAGATAGATTGATTGATTTAAAAAGATAATCTGGCATTTATTGCCCAATTGATGGCAATGAAGATTAGTTTTAATCATCTGACCATCTGGTCTCTGTCAGGAGGACTAGCAGAGGGAACAAATTTTCTGTAATGAGCCAATCATCAATTCAGAATCTAGTTTTCTTTAGTTTTATCAATTTTGTTTGTCTTTCCTGTTTTGAGGATTCCTGGAATTAGGTTATTTATTGTTAAGCTACTGGATTACAAGACAGTAATTAAGTTAGGCTTTTAGCCTTTGTTAGTTCTGAGTTTGGGAAATTCTTTATATCATTTCCTGAGATATTATTCTGACAGTTGATATAATGCTTTTAGAAATTGTTCAATCATAAGAATTTATCCATATTACAAGGATATCTTAGCCTTATAACATATCCATACTATAAAAATACCTAATTCAAATTAGAAAAAATTATTTAAAAATTTTAAGAAATTGAATTTTCTAAACATAAAGGTGAAAAATCTAATGATTTGTGTAACAAGTGTGTAAGTGAGCCTAGGTGTCTTTGGAATAAGAACAGCAGTGGAATAAAAGGATTATTTTTGCTTTGACTTTTTTTAAACAGCTTTATTGAAGTATAACCAATATACCATGCAATTCACCTACTTAGACATTTCAAGCCAACAACTTTTAGTGTATTTAGAAGTTTGTGCATTCGTCACCACAAGCACTTTAGAACATTTTAGTTACCCCCCAAAAGAAACTCCACACCTCTTAGTTCTTATCCCCAATTCCTCTATCCTTCTAGTTCTAGGCAACCACTAAAGCACTTTCTGTTTGTACATATTTGTCTATTTTGCATATGACATATAAGTGGAATTATAAAATATATGGCCTTTGGTGACTCTATTCTGTTTGTAGCATAATGTTTTCAAGTTTTATCCATTTTTTAGCATTATTCTTATTGCCAAATATATCAATATAACACATTTTATTTACTCAGTCATCACTTAATGTATGTTTGGGTTGTTTCCACATCTTGACTATTATAAATAAGCTATTATGAACATTAATATACAAATTTTTTATGGTAATGTGTTTTCATTTCTTTGGGGTATAAACCTAGAGGTGGAATTACTGGATCATATAGTAACTGTGTTTAAACATTTGTGGAAACACCAGACTTTTCCAAGTGCCTGTACCACTTTACATGTCCAACAGCAGCATATGAAAATTCCAGTTTCTTCACATCCTTGCTAACTCTTGATATTATCTGTCCATTCGATTATAGCCATTCTAGTGGATGTGAAGTGGTATCTCATTGTAGACTCATTGCAGACTGGAAACACTTGACATCACAAAAAAGCAAAAGAGTTTTAAGTACATGTTTTGTATTTCAAAAAAGTACAAAACTTCTTCTCTCAGAAAAAATAAAACAGAAAAGTTTCACAGGATTACATTCAATAAGAAAGGAAAACTTTACAACACCAACACTGTGTTAGCAGACCTTAAGCTTCAGCCACTGGTTACAATCACAATATATTAGATGAGGATTAAAGAAAACAGTATATAATGTAATAGCTGCAAAATCAGACATAGTTCCCTATTTGGCTCAGGGTTTTAGGAATTTCTTCTGCTTTGTAAGTGTGAAATATTTTCTAAACAAAACAATAGGAATACATTGCTTCATCTTCAGAAAGCATATCTTATCTTTAAAATAGTTTATATTTTGAATGACAAATAAAGCCTTATTATAAATATGCATATAAACACAGAGACAGACACACACATATATAATAATAAAATTATAGTATTTTCAGGAATAAAAAATATTAATTTATTTTTTTAAAATAGGATACTGCTTTAAAAAATGATCAAACCATTTCTCAAGCTCTAACTGAAAGGAAAAATATATTTACGTTTACTTGTATTGTGACTATGCATTTATGCACACACACACACACACACACAGAGCTATACATTAATTGGCCTTGATTGCTAAGTCACAAAATGAGAAGTAACAAAATTCAAATCAGTCAACCAAATAGATAAAAATGCTTTAAAAGCCTCTGCACTTTTAAACAAAATTTGAAAAATTTTAAATAACAATTATATAGAGAATATATACATACATATATATATATACACACACACAAATATGTTTTTTTAAGTAATAAATTCAAAGTAGTCAGTGCATTTTCTTATATAATATGCCTGATAAGGTTAATATATTTCACAGCGAAAGTTACAAATGTATTAAGTATTGTCTTCCATAATTATTAACTATATTATAAAAAGTATAACATACATTTATCTTTGTGAGTTTAACTGCTTATGTTTAAATAATTGTGTAAATTAATAACAAAGTTTATAAATGTTGACAAAACAATCGCTAGACATATTATTGGTCTTTGAGTGTATTTCTGTCTTTTTTATGTTTAAAATATTTTAATAAATGTTTTTCATTTTTAGAAAAGCTAATGTATCTAATCTTAAATTTAATTTAATAATACAATTATAAATATTAAATCCTATAGAACTATAATACTTTTAAAGCTAAAATTAATGCTATGGAATATACTAATAAGTAGATATTGTTAAGTGCTACTGTACTTATAAAAATGTCACTGTAAGCTAGCTGAGTGTGTGTGTGTGTGTGTGTGTGTGTGTACTCTTTAGACACCTTTTACTGGTTTTGGATTTTATGTTCATATTTTCTATGTAGGAATAAATTTTCTCTGTAAGTAGTTTTTGATATTAATTTTTTAGGATAATAAATCTTTTAAAGAATTTTTGGCAATTTTGATAATCCTCAGATGGCCATTCATATCAAGTTTCCTTCCCTTGTTCTAGAAAAGATCCTAAAATAACTTGTATTCTCCATATATTAATTGGATTAATCACTGTATTATCTCATTGAAACAGATGAAAGTAATCCCTTTCTTTATTTTTAATTCAAAATAGGCCTTTTATTTCATTAATATTTCCTTCATACACATACTTTTTAAACTACTGACAAAGCACTTTCCTCTATATTTTATTATTTTGGTAGTGATGACGATACATACAAGTGCAGGAAAGTAAACCTTGGAATCCAAGTGGCTCTTTAAGTGTGTCACTTGGCAAGTAATACAGGACCATTAAGCCATTTGTGGTTTTTTGGTCCATTTTCTTTCTTAATTAGCTATCACAGCAACACCGTTTTTTTCGATATTCTTAATTATGTTAACATCTTTTCTCACTGTTTTCATATAAATAAGGTAATACTGTAAATGTTTTTACTCTAGAACAGGGAATTTGTGACAATTTTATTTCCTAATTTTACTTAATCTGATAGCTAGAGATTACCCCTCTTTGGTGCATGTAATAGTGCTGACAACTAAATTAATAAAAGACTCAAGAGTTTGTCAGTCTCATTTTGTATTATATAGTTCCTTCAGTTGAAAAAGGCTTATCTCTAGAAAAATACTCTGTACCTCTTGAAAGAAAGACATGCTCCCATTAACTGTGTTTATCACCTTCTTTACCCATAACCATAAATGCCACTTCAATATAAATCTGGTAACTTTATATTTTCTGATAAAGGTGAGTTTTCAATGTAATATCAATACAAACTCAAAGCCTTCCCTGTTATTAATTAATTATTGTTTTTTAAACAACTTGTGTATTATTTGTTGATGACACACATGACAAACCATCAAGAAATTTTTTGGGGGGATTTGTATAAAGACTTTGAGACAGGATAAACTTTGCTGAATTTACTTTTTTGTTTTCTATGAACAAAACAATGTTTGTAACTTTCTTAAGCATTACAAAATCACATAAATAATAATTTAAATAACAGTATAGTAAAATAAATATCTTATTAGAGATATTCCAATACTACAGAAAATTTCAATTATTAACATCAGAGCACATAAATATACTATTTTAGAACCTAAAATTGTCCTGCAGTTGACTACCAGCAAGAGATGGATTTTTGTCTCTATGTATATAATAATCTCTATGTATATACACAATTAGACCTTATGAATCCAAAAGCAATTTTGCAAATACAACTATCTGAATCCACACAGTGAAAATATATTTATATTTCAAATGTTTCTTATGCATAGCAATAAATTTCGGCATTGCAAACACACCCACTTGATAACATCTATGTAGATCTCTGGTCCACTCATGCTCAAGTAACCCCCGCAATGGCAGGGGAGATTCTTTTCAAATTTACAAATATATTGGCAGAGAAATGTTACCCGAGAGGCTGAATGATTTTGAAAATCTTATGTTACTTCTAAGTACATTAACTCTGGAAAAAAAAAAGTTACAGACTACCAGACACACCCAAGTAAAGGACTATTTGAAGATTGTACTGAGTTGTTTAAATAACAAGCCTTTCATATCTTAGTGATAGATTCTAAATTTTCTGGTTATTTGACATTTTCTTCATCAAAAGCTACTTGTTTTCTCTTGGAAAAAATATATATTGATTTTGTCTTTCTCAATTTGAAAATACCTTCAATTCTGTAATGTGTTAGACAAACTCACCTTATACATGAAATGTGTATTAACAGTGCAAGATCTTCTGATTAGTAAGAAATGTTATTGCCCCTATTATCCTCAAATCTGGAGAATGAGAATGAGATAATGGTATTTTAAAATCAAATCTTTCCAAAGCTTTCATAAGAGAGCTCTCTTCCTTGGTTCAAAGTCTTAATAATAGTGGTATCTATACCACAAATCTTCACAATTTTCTACTATATAAAGTAGAATACCCATAGACTTGTTTGCATATTTTGCTGGTAGACTCTACCAATTACATTTCATTTTGTTCAATATTGTATATATTGAAATGGTAATAATAAACACACCCATGTATTCAACAGGAGAAAGCTTTATTTTCAAAAGAAATATACTTGGGCACATTAATTAAGACTGCATAACCAAGATTTGGTATACTAGAAAAGACATCAACGAAAGAAATCTTTGCATTTATTTGGAAATGGTTAAACCAGTCTTTTTTAGGCAACACTATTTTTAAACCACTGTGTGTACTCATGGATTTATACTGCCCATTATAAGCAAAGATAGATAACTTATAAAGTGATCTTTGATGTTATAATTTTAATTATTTTGGGGAGCTATGAACCATGCCCACATAAGTTTGTGATAAATGTTAACTAATAAATATTATATGTGTTCTCACTACTCCACCAACCAGCCATTGCTCCATCTTTCTCCCTCTCCTCAGAGATCTGTGCTAGCATCTGTTATGGTTTTTTTTATAATAGTGATTCTATCTTGAATGAGATAATATCTCATTGTGGTTTTGATCTGAATTTTCCTAATGCTTAGTAATGTTGAAACATTTTTATATACCTGTTAGCCATTTGTATATCTTATTTTGTAAAATATCTACTTATGTCTTTAGCCTAATTTTTAATGACATTAGTTGTTTTATTACTATTGAGTTGAGTTCCTTGTATATTCCAGATATTAGTCCCCTGTTGGAGAATACTTTGCAAATATTTTCTCCCATTTAACAGATTTTCTCTTTACTCTTATATTTCCCTTGGTGTACAGAAGCTTGTAATAAAGTATTTTACAATGAAAATATAAACACTGTTTTTTTAGATATAATGCTAGTGCATACTTAATAGAGTATGAAAGAGTACAAACATAACTATAATATGTACTAGCAAACCAAACTATTTGTGTGTCTGCTTTATTGAGGTTTTCCGAAACTGAACCTGCAATATCTCTGAGTATGTATGCTTGTGTTTAACAAAAATATATTTACTTGCTTACATTTCATGAGGAGTCTGACGTGGTTAAGCTACCAGATGTGATTGAAGACACTAGAGCTCTTGTTTTACAGAATGATTTCTTTGTAGCTGACATCAAAAAATTGGGAAAACATTCCATGCTCATGGATAAGAAGAGTCAACATCACTAAAATGAGTGATGCCCAATCTACAGATTCAATGGTATTCCTATCAAATTACCAGAGTCATTTTTCACAGAATTAGAAAAAACAATTCTAAAATTCATATAGAGCTGAAAAAGAGCCAGAATAGCCAAAACAACCTAAAAAACAAAACCCAGAGCCATCAAATTACCTGACTTCATATTATATTAGAAGGTTGTAGTAACTAAGATAGCATGATACTGGTACAAAAATAGACATATACATCAATAGAACAAAGACAGAACCCCGAAATGAAAGAACATACCTACAAACAATTGATCTTTTACAAAGTCAACAAAAATATGAAATGGGTAAGGGCACCTTACTCAATAAATGATGCTGAGAAAACTGGCTAAACATATGAACAAGAACAAAACTGCATGCCTATCTCTCACTGTACATAAAAATTAAGTGAAGATAGATGAAAGACTTAAATGTAACACCTGAAACTATAAAAATCCTAGAAAGAAATTGAGAAAATACTCTTGTGGACATTTGCCAAGGCAAAAAATTTATGACAGAGACCCCATTAGCAAACGCAACAAAACCAAAAATAGACAAATGGAACTTAATTACACTGAAAGCTTCTGCACAGCAAAGTAACAAACAACAGACTAAGCAGATAACTAACAGAATGGGAGAAAGTATTTGCAAACTATGCATCTAACAAAGAACTGATATCCATTATTAATAAGAATCTCACACAAATCAACAAGGCAAAACAACCCACTGAAAAGTAGGCAAATGATATGACACGTGTCCGACAAACATATAAAAAACGCTTAGTATCACTAATCAGAAGAGAAATGCAAATTAAAACCACAGTGACATATCAACTCACATCAGTCATGGTTGCTATTCCTAAAAAGTCAGCATACAACAGATACTGGCAAGGATGCAGAGAAAAGAGAACACTTACACACTGTTGGTAAGAATGTAAATTAGTTCAACCCCTATGGAAAACAGTATGGAGATTTCTCAATGAACTAAAAATATAATTACAATTCTACCCAGTAATCTCATTACTAGGTACCTACCCAAAAGAAAGTAAATCATTTGATAAGGAAGACACCTGCATTCATGTGTTTATTGCAGCAGTATTTACAACAGCAAAGATGGAAGTTTTGTGTTCATCAATGGTTGGCTGAATAAGGAAAATGTGGCTCATGTCTGTAATCCCAGCATTTTGGGAGGCTGGAGCAGGTGGTTCACATAAGATCAGGAGTTTGAGACCAGACTGGCCAACATGGCAAAACCCCTTCTCTACTAAAAACACAAAAATTAACCGGCATGTTGGCACATGCCTGTAGTCCCAGCTACTCAGAAGGCTGAGGCAGGAGAATCTCTTGGATCCAGGATTGCAGTAAGCCTAGTGAGACTGTCTCAAAAAAAAAAAAATGTATCAAATGTTTCATGGTATTTCCCTATCATATTTCCTATTATGTTTTTTTATTTCACTGTATCTGAAATGTTAATTTTCTCTTTGTTACTAATATTATTTATTTTTGACTTCTCTTAATCATTCAGGTCTTTTTCATATAGTTCCATATAATAGAATCTTTATGTTGTCCAGCGTATATTAAATAACAATTGCTTTACAGGCTCTGCGCCTCAGAGACAATTAGGCAGTGAACATTCTTTAAGATGTTGCCTTAACAATTCATATTTACATTTGAATAGGATATATTTTAAATTTGCTGAAAAGTGAACCTTTCCAAATAGATGAGTACATGTCAACTTTGAACAATACAGGAGTTAGGGGTGCCCACTCTCCACATAGTCAAAAATTTGTGTGTAACTTTGGACTCCCCCAAAACTGAACGACTGATAGCCTGCTGTTGACTAGAAGTCTTGCTGATAACATAAACAAATAAAATGTATTTTATATGTTACATACATTATATACTGTATTGTCACAATAAAGTAAACTAGAGAAAATAAAATGTTATTAAGAAAATTCTGTGGAGAAGGACGAGGAGGAATTGGTCCTGCTGTCTCAGGGATGGCAGTAAACCTGCTTGTAAGCACACTTGCACAGTTCATATCCGTGTTTTTGAAAGGTCAACTATTTGCTGCTTAGGTTAAGTGTCCATCAGTGTACTATCATGCCTCAATTCGAGCCTTCAACTCCTTTGGCCTACTTTATAACCCCATTTCTTTTACTAATTCTTGAAATATTTTTCTGTACTACAATATATGTAATGGTTATATCCATTTTCCTGAGTCAACTTTGATATTTTGTTTTATCTGCTATACCTAACCATCAATGAATCTGTTTAGTTTTATTTCTAAATATATCTAGTCTCCTATTTTACTCCTTTAGGGGCCTCTATTGTAGTCTACCAATTTATCCTTCTGCATTAACTGTGACCCCTCTGTAAACCATGCTAACCAGTATAGTAAAAAGAATTGTAAAAAAGCAAAACTGAATATGTAATCCCCTATTATAAAACCTTGCATTGTATTCCCTTTTATCATTACACAAAGAGCAATGCACTTTACATGGCCCATATTCTTCTCTGTAATGTGAATTCTTTCCATTTTCTCACTCATTATGCATTTGTGCCTCCTCTCTACTGTGCTTTGGACAATGACTTTCAATTCCAGTTTCCTTTCTGTTCCAAGATTACAACGTACTTGGAATATTCTTCTCTCTCCTCATTATTCTCCATACTTCCCTCCTCATTTTGCTTCATATTTTTGTTCTTTCTTAGGTTCCCAAATCAAATGCCATTTTTTTTCTTTTAAATTTGAAAAGGAGAGTTTTATTTCTAATAAATACTGCAAGATGTCCATTCTGACAGGCTGGGAAGCATAGTCTCTGGTTGGAAGCCAGAAACAGACACTTGGAAGGAAAGGCAAAGGGAACATAAATTTATGCCGAGCAAGGTGGCCAAATATACATATTTAATAAATTATAGGAGAAGTCACAAATACTTATGAGAGCAGAAGTGTGCACATATGCAGTTGAGTGTCATGCCCCTCTGTTGGTCCCATGTACAAAAAAAAAAAAATGGCAGCATTAGCGTGATCCAATGGTGAAGTTTTAGGACCTTAGATGTTAAAAGGTGAAGCACAGGACACAAAAACCCTTCTTGGGCACGTTCTCTGTAGACTGGCCGTAACCACTCCATCCTCTGTTATCAGACAAAAAAAGCGGGACAGCATCAGGAGATTGGGATCAGTGGTGGAGTCTTTGGAAAGGGCTGTTTTCTGTGTCGCACCTAGGGAAGAAACTCTAATGGCAGTTAGCGAGGGAGGGACTATAAATAAGACATGCCTGACCTCCCATCCTAGGTCATGAGGGAGAACTCAGTTTTCAAGGTTACTCTTGTGCTCCCTTGGCCAAGAGGAGAAATGCCATTTCTTTAAGGAAGTCTTGAAACTGGATGGTACTCACCTAAAGACACTCACTGCCATTACACTTATAGTAGTTGGCCTTTTTCTATTCTTTTCTTTTCTTTTCTTTTCTTTTCTTTTCTTTTTTTTCTTTTTTTGAGACGAGTCTCTCTCTTGTTGCCCAGGCTCAAGTGCAGTGGCGCGATCTCGGCCTCCTGCAACCTCCACCTCCTGGTTGAAGCCTCAGCCTCCCTAGTAGCTGGGACTACAGGCACGTGCCACCAAGCCCAGCTAATTTTTGTATTTTTTTAGTAGAGACGAGGTTTCACCATGTTGGCCAGGATGGTCTCTATCTCTTGACCTCGTGATCTGCCCGCCTCGGCCTCCCAAAGTGCTAGGATTACAGGCGTGAGCCACTGAGCCCGGCCTCTTGTGGCTGTTTTATAGCAGCAGTTTAATAAACACCTTTGAGTAAATGAGTATGTAATTAATAATTACTTTCTTTTAAATACGTGATATTTGACGAATTCATTACTTAATTTCTAGTCCATGACTTGGTAGTTGTTTTTTGTTTTTATCTTTCTTGAAACCACATAACTTGGGGAAAATGCAAGCCCACAAACAATGGCTATAACAACATAATGATGATGGAAGAATAGTAAGCACCAAATAATGCAGTAATTATGAAGTAGGTGCTACTTTTCATAGAAACTAGAGTTTATAGATTTATTTATAGCTAAGTTTTCAAAGAGTGGTTATTTTAAACCATATCAGAGACAGTGACTTTATATGTTCAGAATTTACATTCAGAGCTACCTGTGCCATCATGAATACATTTGAATAAAAATAAGAAAAACAAACTAGTAGAAATTATATCATTTCCATTATTTTAAAAAATAAATAAAAATGCAAAATGACATACTACCACCATCCCCTTGCCTAATACAGATCACATGTCAAAGATTCTGTATTCACATAATTTTTAACTGTGTTAATCACATGATTTTGTTTTCTTGGTTAATTGTTGCAGATTTTTTTTCACTTATGGCAGATGTGGTCTTGAAAAATTATACCTATTGTAGAAAATTTGGAAAGAGTCCTAGAACACCCAATTATGTGAGAGTTATGGCTCATATAGGGGACACCTACTGTTTTAAAAGGGAACCTGGGATTTATAAATTTTCCACAAAGGAAGATCTGTCTGAAAGATTTAATGGGACTGGGATTTGAACAAAAGATAGTTGTTCTGTTTTCTGTTTTTCTGACACTCATTTTGTTAACACCAATTAATTATTAAGTGCCACAGTGGTTTGGAATCCCAGAATAAACATTTTACTCACACCTTCTGAATCCACTTGATGTACAGCCTAAGAAGGAATTCATGAAGCATTGGGCATGTTACCAGATGCTTATCTATTCTGGTTAATTTTTTAATACTTGGAAAAGCTACATAGTAATAATATACCTTTTCACATTTAGTAAATCTATGTTTAGTTTTTCAGGGAAAATTAATTTTAAAAACTTACTGACATAGCATATAATTATTTTAATTCAATTTATTTTGTTTTTATTTGAGTAAAAGCATTTTACTAAGTGTACCAAAGGATGAATTTCAACTCTGCCCCAGAATTCTTAGCTGAGTAGATTGGTGAATTGTTTTTCTCCCAAATCCAGTCAGTAATGACTGGGGGAGAAGAATGTTTTCGAATGTGAAGACAGCAATGCAAACCTTCAAAGAACATGGAAAATCAAGAAAACATGATGCCACCAAAAGAGCATGCAATGCTTGTCTTGTCACTGACCCTGAAAAATGGAGGTTCATAAATTGCTTGGGAAATAATCCATGTTAATTGTTTTAAGAAGCTCAGCAGGCTACAAGAGAACAGATAGACAACTCAATAGAGTCCTGAAAATAATACATGAAGAAAACAGAAAGTTTAACTAAGGTACAAAAATCTCTAAATATGTAAAAGGCCTTAACTAATTCCATCTGTTTTACACTCTATCTACTTCACTGTGCTTCAGCAGATACCCTTCTCGTGACTTCTTAAACATACTCAACATGGTTCTAACTCAGAACATATGTGCTTGCTGATTTTTCTGCCTAAGAATAATGTTAGTGAGAGTTATAATAAATTATTCCATCAAATTTTACTTACTCAAGGCTTCCCTCATCACAGTATTTAATATAGCAGTGGCCTTTATCACTTTTTATCATCTTACTCTGTTCTATTGTTTTCTCATAGATTTTATCGCTATATAACATTTTGTGTTATCTTTATGTATTTCTTTTTTGTCTTTGTCAATGAAATGTATACATAGCTAAATAGATAGACATACATGTGTATATAGATATAGATATCAGTGTCATATACTTAATACTTTTAAAAGCATCTTTTAAGTATCTGATACTGAATAGCTATTTGCTGAATGTTGAATAAAGGAATGAATGAATTTTAGTGTGGAAAAGATATGAACTATTCCTGAATAAAGAATGAAGACAGCTGTTATTCTGTACATAAAACCATGAAAAAAGCAACAGGTCTAGACTGTGTTTAGAACTTGGTTACAAGACACAAGTCTCCACAAAAATAAACCAAGATTCTTGAACAAAAGAAAAATTAAAGTAATTGATATTAAAGCATTAAATATAAATGAAAATACATGAGTTTTTATAGATGAAACTATTTGCAATTTACTCTAATAATGAATACATGAACTTATGCGTTTATCAGAATAAATGGAATTTTACAGCAAAAAGTGTGAATCAATGTATTCATTAAAAATTATTTAGGAAACTGTGAGGACACAAAATGTAATGAAAATTGTGACAAAACATTCTAACTGTATGTAACTAAGGTGGTAGGATAAATAGGTGCTGACCTAAGTAACTTTGGAAATGAGTAGTCTGTAAAACTAATGACAAACAGAAACTTTACATAAAAACCCTCTTCTAGTTGATAAAGTTGTGTCACACAGGGTAATGATGAACAATTTTGATACAATATATGTTTATTGGAAATGAATGCTTAAAAAATCACAGATGGTGTGAACAAGGCTTTTTAATAATGAAATGGGAGTTTACAGATAATCAAGTGGAAAAGGATAGAAAGATCTGTATGTCTACGGATTAGGGTTTAGTGACAGATGAACTCACATAGCATCATATATAAACACTTAGAGACAAGTAGAAATAGTTGGATTATATGTTTACAAAAGTTTTAGTACATATATATATATATATATATATTTATTCTGTTTGGTCACAGGACTGGAAGCAATGACACCATAGTAGTAACAAGCATAGCCAATGGCCTTATCATACTTTTTAATAATACTTTTTATAGAAGAAATCAGGAGAATTGGGCAAATCTAGTACTGAAACAGAAAATATACAAAATTAGCTTGGAGCATCTGATAGTAGCAGGAAGTGAGAAAATCCTCAACACACACACACAACACAACAAAGGCATTATGTCATGGGGACACAGAAGCCAGATGAAGGAATTACCAACAGATAAAGCTAGACTCATTTGAACAATGAATTAAATATGGTGGTATTGTATTTTAATCCAAAATATACACAAATTCTGAGTCATGCTGTGATGGTTAATATTCAGTGTCAACTTTATTGGATCGAAGGATGCAAAGTATTGTTCCTGAGTATGTCATGAGGGTGTTGCCAAAGAAGATTTTAGTGAATGGAGTGGGGTGAGGCAGACCCACCCTTAATGTTGGTGGGCACCATCTTCTCGGCTGCAGGAGAAGCTAGAAAAAGCAAGCAGAAGAAGGTGGAATGAGCAGACTTGCCGAGTCTTCCAGCCTTCGTCTTTCTCCTGTGCTGGATGCTTTCTGCCCTCCAAGATTAGACTCCAAGTTCTTTGGCTTTTGAACTCTTGGGCTTATACTAGGTGGTTTGCCAAAAACTCCTGGGCCTTCGACCACAGACTGAAGGCTGCATTGTCAGCTTCCCTACTTTTGAGGATTTGGGTCTCAGACTGATCCACTATTGACATCCTTGCTCCTCAATTGCAGATAGCCTATTGTGAGACTTCTCCTTGTGCTTCCCTACTTTTGAGGATTTGGGACTCAGACTGATCCACTGCTGACAACCTTGCTCCTCAACTTGCAGGCGGCCTATTGTGAGACTTCTCCTTGTGATTATGTGAGTCAATTCTCCTTAATAGACTCCTTTTCCTATATACATATATCCTATTAGTTCTTTCCCTCTAGAGAACCCTGGCCAATACACATGTTTATGTAAATAAATGCTCAAATGGTTAAATAACTGGGAAGAAGAAAGGGTCCCATTTTCAGAAGAGTTGCAAATAATTTATGTGAATAACCCCCTCATTGAGAGGGGAGCTTACCCCTTTTTCAGTCTGAGCTGTGAATAGCAAATTCCTTCAGGAGAGTACAGAATTTTAAAGTGGGTAAAAAACAGTAAGTTTACAATGGGGAAACATGTCAAACATTACCCTCTACCAACTAATAAGGTTGTATCAATGGTGATAAGTCATGTTGTTAGTATGTATCCTGATATTATGTGATGAAAACGGCACTTCATCTTTATGGTCATCCTTTCTCAAACTCATAACCCCAATACAGTTAGGATAAAAGTATCAGATAAGTACAATTATGGGGCATTTGAGAAAATATCTGTTCAATAATCCTCAGCCCTGTCAAGGTCATCATAAACAAAAAAAGTCTAAGAAGCTGTCAAACTATTGAGTAAATATAATGTGAAAACTGGAGGGGATTCTACATCAAAAAAGGGCACTAAGCCAATAAAAGAAATTATGAATAAAATATGGGCTTTACTTAATAACAGTGCGTCAACATTGCTTCATTCATTGTCACAAATGTACCATGTTAACTTAGATGTTAACAATAGGAGAAATAGGGTGTATGATATGTGGTGGGAGCAGGGAAAAGAAAACTTCAAATAATTTCCATATAAAAGCTATATAATATAAGTCCACATGCATAAAATAAACTTAAAATACAACAAACTATAGAACAGTATACAGATTTATCAACTCAAACATTAAAATATATAATAATTATAACTACTTATGAAGTTTTAAATGACTAGGCAAATAAATTATAAGAGTATTCATGTGATGAGGCACTGATGAAAAAAATTAACTTTTATTCATGAAGAATAATAGTGGTTTTAACTAGACTTTGATAGAATGATTTAAAAGATTAGATAAATCTTAAAGGAAAGTTTACAAAGAATAGATAAGCGTGAGGAAATTAGATATAAAATATAAAAGATAAATAAATGCTATGCTTGAAAGATGATAAATATAAAGAATACAGTGAAAAACTTGATATATGCTTTACTTATAGAAAAAGATAATATAAGGAATGAAGGTAATCAATCCTTATACAGATATTTTCTAGAATCTATGAAAGCCAAAAATACACAGATTCACACAAAAGATAAAGAAACATATATATCCAAATTTGACCTGTTGGAGTAAAACTGCAAAATACAATTAAAGAGAAAACCTTAAAATCTGCTGTGAAAATCATATATCTGCAAAGAATAATTTTTAGACTGATATTATACAATGGTGTGCAGGTTTTGTCCCAGTCATGCACAGGTCATTCAACAGTGAGTTGAGATATAATTTTCTTTTTCTGAGTATTTTTTCTATGACAAAATTTACTCAAATAGGGATAGTAAAGAACTTGTTAACTTGTACAAGGCATCTGTTGAACTCATTTTAAAAAGATATTCCAGGGGAAAAATGTTAGATACACTTTTTTATTATTAAGTAGCAAAACATGAATGGCTCCCATTATTGCTGTTATTCAGTACAGTATTAGAGTGTATAAACAGTGTACTAAAACTAAACAGAAACAAGAAGGACATGTTTTGAATTAGGAGACATAAACCAATTTCTCTTGCAGATGCTATGTTATTACACATAGAAATAGCAAAGTAATCAGCATTTTTAAAATAAAAAAGCCCAACATCTTTACAGGATACACACACACACACACACACACACACACACACACACACAGAGTCAATATAAAAATAGTAGGGTTTTTCTATCACAGTAACACATATAATAAAAAAATTCATTCAAACTAAAAATAATAACCATAAAGTATTTAAAAATTGTTCTAAAGGCAAACCCCAGTAATTTTATGGGAAATATTAACTTTCAAATAGAAAAATAAGTAAAGATATTTACTATGTTAATGAATGGAAAGATATAATACTATAATAAGATACATAGCTCAATATTCATAATGAATATAGTCCAATTCTAATTTAAATTTCTTATGGTTTTAGATGAATTCTAAAGGTTATATTAGAATATAATTGTGGAAATTCAATTAAGAATAATACAACTTTGACCAAAAACAGTAAGAAAATGTCTTATCCTCACAAATTTAAAGTATGTTCCAAAGTCGTAGTTAGTAATAAAAGCTCATTTAATTTTGTAGGAACAAATCAATAAATAAAACTAAGTATAGAACTCAGGAACAAATTAGGAGTCATAATGCCATTGAGAAATTATGCATTGTTAGCAGCTGATTTAGAAAATATAGAACAGTAGAGAAATGTAGGTTGCATTCCTACTTGATGCTAAATACAATGATGCACTACAGTGAATTAAAATTCCAAGTATTGAGAACTACAGCAATATAGCTAGTAAGCTGAAAAAAATATTTTAAAATTAAATCCAAAGAAGCAAAACTTATGAGAAAATTTTCAATATATTTTTTGAAGTTAAGGAAAATAATTTTTACTCAAAGAGGTTACAAAAGTATACTGCAAATAGTTTTGATCAATATCTGAATATTATATGGAAAAGATTGTAGAACACACAAGAAAATTCATCATCAATACCACCACAACAATATAAACAAACATTGTTCTGAAAATAAGCAAGACATACAAATTTATATGCATGGAAAAGTGCTTTTACAAGTGGACAAAAAGCATATAAAGAAAGAAAAACCTTTTTAGTAATGAGATTATTATAAATACAAAATTTATATTTTCTTGTTAATATTTTGTATTTATGAATGCACTATTTTTAAAACCACAAAAGTACTAAAACAATAAAGTTGTTATGACTAAATATTGCTTAGATGTGAAAAAATGAGAGACTGGTGGAATTTTCATTTAGATAAAAAAATGGTGGCAAACAATCCGTCAATGTGAATTAGTTAAACTGAGTATGTATGTCAATACAAGATGTGAAGAGCTTTGCCAGGTGTGTAAATCTAAATACTAACACAAACACAAAAACCAAGCATAATTTTACTTGTTTTTAACTTAATTTTCTGGCTTGAAATTTAAAATGGGAAAAAAAGTGCAAAAGAAATACCATCTAGATCTTCTAAACCAGTGTAAGGAGATTTAAATAAATTATATATAAATCCAATGTAAGTCAGGACAACTTAATCTCATTTTTTCCAAGATGGCAGATTAGAGGCTGTTAGTGTGCCTCAGACACTTGGAAATAGCAAAATAGTGCATGAAAATTCTGTGAGATTTCATTCAAGAAAGAAAATGGGAATCTGCTGGAATCATGAAACACACTCTAGATCCTGGGAAGAAGAATGGCAGCAAACAGACCCATGATGGTGTCCAGCTGATAAACGTGAGAAAGGCAGAGAATCTCCACCTGTCACTTGCCTTTTCACTGAAGATTTGAGCAACCTAGACTCAAGGAGAGCACTCGGTTTCTCCCAAGCCCTGGAATAAACTTGAGGGACAGGCTATGAGGCATTGTCGGAGAAAGACACCAGAGGGGGCTGCAGAGATTACCAAGTACTGAGAAGAGGAAGCTATTTTTAATCTAGGTACACATAAAGTAAGACATTGTTTGTCGACCTGGCAGAATGGCAATGTGGGGATTTTAGTCTTGGGCCAGAGATTGGAGCAGCTGCTCTGGAGTGGAGTGGGGTCTCCACAGCCAGAACTGTGGAAAGTACCTCAGCAGTAGGCACTGGAATTGTCAGAAGAACTGTAACAGAAGAACTGCTACAGTTGTGGTTTCTCCTGGGTTGTGACACTTGCAGCTGTGGCCAGCTTGGCAACCTTGGAACCAGCCTGCATGTGCCATTGCTGAGTGCTTCAGCCTGCTATCCTGCGACTGTGGTGCAATGGGTTCTCTCTACTCCACCCACGTGCATAAATGTAGGCATTTGGAGCAACCACTTGCCTGGACAAGCAGCCTGAGCCAACCCACCTTTTATCAACATAGATTATAGTGCAGTGGGGTCCTCTTTGCCTCATACTCAGGCAGAACTCCAGGCATTTAGTGCACTCATTCACCAGAATAAGTAGCCAGACCAGCCCCACCCTTCCTGTGCAGAGAACCTGGTGCAGGAATTTCTCTCTTCTAAATGCTTTAAGCAGGTATCCAGGTATTCAGAGCACTTGTGATATAGTATGGATATGTGTCTTCACCCAAATTTCATGTTAAATTGTAATTCCCAGTATTGGAGGTAGGGCCTAGCGAGAGTAGATTTCTCATGAATGGCTTAGCACTATCATCTTGGTGTTGTCCTCATGATAGTGACTGACTTCTTGTGAGATCTGGCTGTTCAAAACTGTGTGGCACCTTATTGGGACAAGTCCTAACATGTATGATAAATTATATTGTTTACTGAGAACAATGGCAAGAAAAATGTGGCTTCCCCCACCCTCTGCAGCCCCACAATGGAAAACTGCTCGGGGCATTCTAAAGTATCAAAATAGTATATGTATATCATATATCAGTAAAAACAATTATTTAAGCATAGGATATGTGACCCTGCCCCTGTGGCTCCCTCATGGAGAATACTTTCTAGTTTATCCTTGATCAGTGATAAGCAGGTATCAGCTTCCTATCTAGTTTATCTTGGTTCACAGAACAGCTGTTTATTAATAATAATCACCTGTTCAGAGAGAATAAATACGTGAGTCAAAATCTGCACAAGGCCCTCAGCCCAGAATGCTGTCAGCCTCTGGAGTCTCTCAGCTTGGAAGGCTGTTGGCCCCCGGATAGTCCCACTTTACTATTCTCTCTGGGTGTCTGCTTCTTAATTCCTTCAGCACTGCCTGGGTGGGGGTCTTTACAGCTAAGCTGGTCTTGGTAAATGGCACCCAGCATGGGGCTCGAATCTGGGCTGAAGAGTTCAGAGAGATGGAGAAAGGAGAAGCTAAGCTGAAAGTTGCCTGGGAACTATTAGAAGAATCTCCCAGGTGAGTTAGGGGGAGCTTAGAAGTAGCCCAATAACTCTTGAACGAAATCTCCCAGGGTAAATTGGGGGAGCTTGGGAGTAGCCCAAGATGGGAAAATGTGGATACTACTTTAAGAAAGGTACATAGAAAAGAAACAAAGGACATTCCTATTTCGGTGTGGTCTGTTTGGGTTTTAGTGTGTTTTGCCTTAGAGCTGTTTTGGATGAACAATGAGGAAGAACATTTAGAAGAGGAAGGAGAATATGATGAAGTATGCAGAGAAACTGTAGAACAAAAGGATGAAAAGTCAAAGAGGAAAAGGTGTGCCCATCAGCTCCCCCTCAGGATCTTGCCAAGGGATGGCCAGCTACCTTGAAAGTGAAACTAGCTGCACCTGTTGCCATGTGCTCTTTTAGTACTACAATAACTGATTCCATTCAAGCAGTTTTCCACATGGGATGGGGGGCGGCCAGATTTTCCTTGCCATCATTCTCAGCAAACAATATAATTTATCACACACTTTAGGACTTATCCCAATAGGAACTTGCTCTCTCTCTCTCTCGATCCTGCTTTCACCATGTGACATGCCGGCTCCTCCTTTGTCTTCCACCATGATTGTAAGTTTCCTGAGACCCCTTCAAATGCTGAGCAGATGTCAGCATTATGCTTCCAGTATAGCTTATAGAGCCATGAGCCAGTTAAACTTATTTTCTTTATAAATTATCCAGTTTCTTGTATTTTCTATAGCAATGCAAGAATAGCCTAACAAAATCTTCTTGTGTGGTTCAGAAACCTGAGTCACCTCACTCCTCCTATGCAGAGATCTTGAGGGAGGGGAGCCCTTTCTGCTCTGTGCTCAGGCAGATCTTTAGGCATCTGAAGCACTCACCCTCCTGTATTGGATGAGATTGCCCTCAACCATGTGCAGCGAACTTGGAGCTGAAGAGGTTTCCCACCTTTACATCTACACACATAACTTGGCACTTGGTAATTACCCACTGGATTCTCCATCACCATTGCTGTTTGTGCCAGCCATTAGGGGAACTGTATGCAGACTTCCCAGGTTCAGCCCACTGATTGTGGCCTCTGTCCCCCAGGATCTGAGCAGGGGGCTCAGACCAGTGTACATTCCACTAATCAGCCCATTGCCTGAGGCAACAAAGCTTTTCTGCCAGTAAACAAGGATCAGGTATATACCCAGCCATGTTGGCTGCAGCTGGCTCTTACATACAGGTGCCGTCTTCAGGCTTTTAAATATAAAACCTACCAAAACAAGTCCATAGGGCTATAGAAGCAAAACAAAAGACTTTTCCCAGCAACTTCTACAGTTGTATCCCTAGAAAGAGGAGAGGGGAAAGGAAAGGAAAGTATAATAATATAATAGGGAAGGAAAGAAAAATAAAAAGTTCTATCCACATGAAAATAATAACAAAAGTTAGAAGTGCCAGCATTTCCAGATGAGAAGAAACTAACACAAGAATTCTGGAACTATGAATGTAGTGAAACCACCAAAGAATCACACTAGCTCTCCAACAATGGTCTCTAAACTGAGAAGTGACATAAAATATTTAACGCATGAATTGCAAGGAAGCGCAATGAGTTCCAAGACAAGATTTAAAATCATAGAAACTTTCTAAAGCAATCCAGTAAATAAAGAAGGAAGTAAATACCTTTAAAAAAATCGTCAGAATTTCTGGAATAAAAGAAATCACTTAAGGAACTTCAAAATACAATTGAAAACTTTATTAATCAAAGAATCAAGAAGGGGAAAGAGTTTCAGAGCTAATAGATTCATCTTTTGAGCTAAATAGTGAGACAAAAATATTTTTTTAAATAAAACCTTCAAGAAATATGAGATTATGTTTAAAAAAATCGAACCTATGACTTACTGTCATTTCTGAAATAGAAGGAGGAAAAGTTAACAACCTGGAAAAATATCTCAGGGAATAATGTAAGAAAAATTTCCTAATCATGTTAGAGAGATAGACATGCAGATTCAATAAATTCAGAGAACACCTGAGAGATATACAAAACAAACATTATCAAGTCATGTTATCACCAGACTGTCCAAAGTCAATGCTAAAGAAAAAATATCAAAGGTATTTAGAGAAAACAGTCATCTCTCATACAAAGAAAACCCCATCAGGCTAAAAGCAGACTTCTCAGCAAACACCTTTTAAGTTATGAAAGATTGGGGACTAATTTTTATCATTCTTTAAAAAAGAAAAAATTCCAACCATGAATTTCATGTCCCATCAAACTCAGTTTCATAAATGAAGGAGAAATAAAATTGTTTCTAGAAAAACAAGTACTAAGGGTTTTTGTTACTACTAGACCAACCTTACAAGTAATCCTAAAAGGAGTTCTTCAGATAGAAATGAAAGAACCATACCTGCTACCACAAAAGCATACTTTACACAGCTTGCAGACCCTACAAAACAACCACACAATAGAAACTACAAAACAACCAGATAACATCAAAACTGGATAAAAACTTCATATACTAATATTAACCTTGAATGTAAGTAGTCTCAACCCCCCATTTAAAAGGCACAGCATGGCAAGTTGGCTTAAAAACACAAGAACTGTCTGTTGTGTTCAATAGACCCTTTTTACATGTAATGTCATCCATGGGCTCAAAGTAAAGAGTTGGAGAAAGACCTAGCATGCAAACAAAAATAAAAAAAGAGAAGGGATCACTATTCTTATATTAGATAAAACAGACTTTCCAAAGTGCAGCTCACTTGAGGTCAGGAGTTGAGACCAGCCTGGCCAACATGGCAAAACCCCGTCTCTACTAAAAATACAAAAATTAGCCAGTTGTGGTGGCACATGCCTGTAATCCCAGCTACTTGGAAGGCTGAGGCAGAAGAATCACTTGAACCTGGGAGGCAGAAGTTGCAGTGAGCCAAGATTGTGCCACTACACTCCAGTCTGGGTGACAGAAGAAAATAAAAAAGAAAAGAAACAAAACAGACTTTATGCCAACAACAGTAAAAAAGAATAAAGAAGGGGAAAACATAATGATAAAGGGCTCAATTCAAAGAGAAGACTTAACTGTTTTAAATATATACAAACTCAACATTGGGACACCCAGATTCACAAAACAAATAATTGTTGACCTAGTTAATGAATTACACAACAACCCAATAATAAGGAGGTACTTCAATACCCCTCTGGTAGCACTAAACAGATCAATGCAGAAAACCAACAAAGAAATTATGTACTTATATACTGGACTGACTGGACCTAATAGACATCTATAGAATCCTCTACCCATCAACTGAAGAATATACATTTTTTTTATCTGCACATGAAATATACTTCAAGATCATCCCTATTTGATGATAAAACAAGTCTCAATAAATTATTTTAAAAATGAAATCATACCAAACATACTCTCAGAACACAGTAAAATTAAAATAGAAATTTGTGCCAGGAAGATATCTCAATACCACCCAATTACATAAAAATGAAACAGCTTTCTCCTGAATGAATTTTGAGTAAACAATAAAATTAAGACATGAAATAAAGAAAAAAAATTTGAAATAATTGAAAACAGAGACACAACATGCCAAAATATCTGGGATGCAGCAAAAGTAGCATTAAGAGAAACGTTTATAGTGCTAAATGCTTACCTCAAAAAATTAGAAAGATTGCAAATTATCTAGCACCACATCTAGAGTAACAGAAAAACAAGAACAAAGTTAACAGAATAAAAGAAATGACTATTACTAGAGAATAACTGAGTGAAATTGAGACCCCTCAAATCTATACCAAGAATCAATGAAAACAAAAGAATTTTTTGAAAGGGTAAACAAATCATTAGACTTCTAGTTAAATTAACAACCAGAAAAAGGGAGAAGATCCAAATAACTACAGTCAGAAAGAACAAAGATGACATTTCAACTGATCCCATAGAAATAAAAAGATCTTTTAAAAATATTATGAATGCTTCAAAGTACACATCTAAGGAAATGTGTACATTTCTTGAAATGCACAATCTCCCAAGGTTGAATCAGGAAGAAGTTGAAACCTACCAGCCAAAAAACAACAACAAAAAGCTATGGCACCCAAGTACTATGCTTCGTAGTTGCGTGACGGGATCATTTGTGATTTACCATCACACAATATACCCAGGTAACAAACCCAAATCTAAATAAGAGTTAAAGAAAAATAAGTAAATAAAAAATAAATCAAATAGAAAACCTAAAACAATTTGGTAGATATATATGAAAATATTGCAGTGTTCAAAATAAATGTAGAGATTTAACTTTATTTATTACAAGTAACTGGCTATCATCTTTAAATCCTACATGTGGAACTTATAAAATATAATTTTAATAGCTCATGAATAACAGAGATTTATAAAACATTTACCAATTAATACAAACAAATAATTGCAAGTAACAATTTGTGGAATGCAAATAAAAATTTATCTCCATAGGTTCATTCATTCATTAAAAGTCAAGAAAGTTTGACAATAAACAATTTGAACATGTTAAGAGGTTGGCGGGAAAAACTATAGAAAAACCCAAAGAAAGTAAAAAGAGTAAAATAATAAGTACAGTAATAAAAATTAATGAGATAAGCAAATATATGCAAGTAAACACCTGCAGGTTTTAATTATTCAGTATAAAAACTGTCACCCTAATGAAAATTTTCTCACTTGTTCATCTAAAATAAAATAGAGAGAGAGAGAGAATTTGATCTTGGTAGTTTATGGTAGCAGTAAGGTAGTGAATACAGTGTGTTAAAATTTCTTAAATGCAAGGAAAACAGATCCCTTCACTCAAATAAACTTAGAATTCTTTTCTGTCAGTATAAAACGACCCACCTTAAGTGGAGCCACTGTTGACATATATGGTATCAAGCAGAGCAGCACAAATAACTGGAAGAAATTGAAAGTAAATGTGTGAAAAATGCAAATAAAGAATGCAACATACTGTTTTTTTGTCCATTAAGTAGAAAAGCCACTGATTGTAAGACATGTTATTAACTTTTAATGTCATTAATATTTAAAAATTACTAGTGAATAATAATTCCTCTTAAGGACAGTCATGCACAGCTCATGCACAACCCCTTTTGAAGTATCAGAAATATAGATATTGTTAGTAAGAGCAACAGTAGACTGTTTTAAAAAGATGACAATATATTAGTTTTTTATGTATATACAGGTCTGAGCTTACACTTCATAAATATGGATATTTCTCAAGCCAATGATTGACAAAATTTTCATGGGACTCAGGAATATTTTAAGAAAGATCAACACATGTACAGATCTCAGTTGTCAACCATCACTTCAGGTTATCTAGGAGAAGAAAACCCTTGTATCTCTATAATAAATCAATCAATAAAAGTAACCACATGTTTTCTGCCCAGTGGTATGATGGTGCTGACTTCAAATACACCAAAATAGTCAGTTCTTAAATTTTCTGAAATCTCATCAGTCAGTTGTGAAACAGCCTTCATTAAAAGTAAGTTATATAGTTTAAAATTAAATTATATTTAAAACAGAGGCAATAATACTAAAACTCACTATTTATTTTTTAAAGTTTTACCATTATCTATGTGCTTGAGGTTATTTAAATGATGTGTTTGTCAGGTGGATATATCTTACAATGGTGGCAAATTTCTTCCATACTCTTTTAATAACACTACATTGGTAGCTTCAGTTGTTCAGGGCAAGAGTCTTTAAAACACAGACATCAGAACAAGCTGAGAATTGGGATATGATTTAATACTTATGTCTTGTCTAGACTTAAGACAATAAAGGTAAAATACTAACAAAGCAAATGTAACTTTAAAATGTGTCATATCAGTAGTTAGCACAGTGTGAATACCACACAAAAAAATTCAGAAACCATTCTTCTAGTTTTTGAAAACTATTTAACAATTTTAGAAAGAAGTGGCTGATATCATTGAAAATAGAAGTATAGTACAAAGGTGTATCTTTATTGTTTCATTTTTGTCTTACTCTTCAGTGTTAAAGAAAATCATGAAGATCTGTTTATCTTAGAATTATACTCATTCATAAAACACATCCATAATTTGGTTAAGGATGTAAATATTTGACAAAAAGTAATATAAGCCTTCAATGAGAGATAATCAATTAAGTGGAATTAATGAAAAACTGTTACATATTTTACTATTATTTAGACATTGGTGTTTCATATATTTAATATCTGAAATTACATAAAATTATATATATTCACATACTTTTCAAAAGTCAGTTTAAAAAATTTCTCCAGCATGCTACTGATTCTGAGGCATTTGAACTTATTTGTGTTATAATTCTCACAGATAAAAGGAAGTTCTAATGTAAAGAAATTTCTTTCTTATACATGCTACCACTTTGGGGTATGTATGTGAGTGTTAATGTTAACTACTGATTATTTATCATGTGTATATTCCCATTCTACCATGGCCTTCAACTTTCAAATAAATAGTATTCATTCATTCTGATTTTTCAAACAGCATAATTATCCTGTGCAAGAAAGAACATCTGCCAAATTGTATATTCCGGACAGTTCAGTTGATCTTTTCAGATACTTAGTGATGCCCCTTTAGAAAATAAAAGCATAAACAGGCTGCCCCTGGAGCTTCCTTTGTTGAAAATGTATTAAGGTGACTCACATGGAATATTTTCTTTCAATGTTTGTGGAAAACTAGAGGATTAAAAATAAAGGTATTTTTGTTGCTGCTGAAAAGCAGTGGTAAAGACTTCTAAAAATTATTTAACTAGATATGTATTTCAAATATACTGTTATTGTTCAATGGAGGTGTTTCAACTGTAACCTATTAGGTGAATACAGGGAATATATGATCACATGAGAGAGTAACAGAACTCTAACGTCACTTCTATAACTATCCATTTAGGGTCTCTGTGGGTAAGTCTGTCATATCTTTTCCTTGGTTTTGACAGCTGTACTTTCAGTAGATTATAAAAGAGAAAATAAGCCATCCTTTTTGCGCTGAATGTAAAATAGGAGTTACATACACTTACAGAGTAAGCTTTCACTGTTCTATGTTTCATATTTCTTTATTTGAAATTGTAATCACCCTTTAGTAGACTTCTTCTGTTAAAATCATATCATGGTGGGTTGCTTAAATCTAAAAATGTTCAGTCAGAGAATGCTATAAAAAATCTTAAATACTCTGAGTTACTGCTGAGAGAAAGAATATATATATATATTATATATGTAATGTATAATATATATATTACATATATATGTAATGTATAATATATATATATAATGTTATGACTTTAGTAAAATCAGTGACCAAAATTACTTTAGATCTTATTTTTATTTTTGGTTATTTGTATGCTGTTTGCTGTCTTGCATGTCTCTTACAGGTCTTTGAGGTTTTAAAAACTATCTTCCAGATCCCCTGTGAATTCTTAATATAATAATTGTAGCACTTCATTACTAGACTATACCCTATCAATTTCTTTGACTCATGTATCATTGTTTTATTTAATCCCTTCACAATAGATACCCTTAATTTTTAAATTTTCTAAAGGCTAATGCCTGGTCTCTCTGCAGCTTAGCAATTTTCTCTCTGATTCTTTAGGGTACTGTAAAGTATAGTCATTAAATCCTATATGCCTAAGCCTTCTTCTCTTCCTTCCACTTAATTTATGAAGAGGATTCTGACCCTCATGAATAATCACATAATTTTAGCTTCAAATTTTCCTGTTATGTTTCTTTTCTTTTTCCATTCTTTATTCCATTGAGAAGTGGTACTCTTTTTCTAAGTGCTATTTTCCATTCCTGACTCCTAACTGCAAGTCCTTACATGCTAATGCTGTGGGTGGAAATGTCATAAGAAAGAGAATCTGGATTGCTTGATGAGAATATGTCTCAGAGGAGGGTGAATGTGTCTCTTCCTGGCAGAAGAGCAAGTGGCATTTTGGAGAAAGGAGAAACAGATGGTGACTCTGAGAAAAAGGACATTATAATGTCTCCTTCTCTTCACAGAATTAGCACTAGTTCAGCATGAAATTCATGGTTAACCATAAAAATGGGTGGTCAGCACCCAAGTGATAGTATACCCCAAGAACGGATCAAACTCTTTTATTTTAAACATTTAGTCATACATAATAATTGTACAAACTTATGAGGCACATATAGTGTTTTACTACAAGCATACAATGTGTAGTGATCAAATCAGGTTAATTGGAATATCCATCACCTCAAACATTTATCATTTCTTCATGTTGGGAAGCATTCCAAATCTTCTCTCTTAATTCTAGGTTTCAGAAGAGTGTCTACTATAGACCACAACTAAGTTCCCTTTGTAAGTGAAGTTGGACAGAAATAAAGGTGTGTTTTTTGTCTCTAATAAGCAATCATTTATAGCTCATCTAAAGAATACAAAGCAAAAAACACAAGAAGAACAGAGAATTTTGTGTAAGAAGAGATGTTTTTGTTCAAATTTATATGCAGAAAAGGTTGGTATATAGAATTTATTTTAAACTTCTTAGTATAATTCTGTGACAAGAATGATTTTCTAACATATAATATGCACCAAAAAATAAGTTAACATATATATTCTACCAGGTTGTCATATTGAGCAGTATATTTCTGATGAAAATAATAAAATGGTTTAAATTGGAAATGAATATACACATATATATATGATTTACCTGGGCATAGAATATATCCATATACATTATTTGACTCTAGGCTATACAAACAAGAAAAATTGTTTTATTGAGGAAGGTTAATTTAATTCATACTTTTAAATAAAATTGTATGTAATATATTCTTCTGATAAATAATAAAAACATGATATTTCTGATTCCAATTAGGTTCAAGTTACTCTCTTTAAAAAGTGAACTGTCTATATTACCAAAAGTATAAAAGTTAAGTCATTTAACCTGGTATAAATTTTTTTGTTTTATAATATTCTAGTCTTAGATTTTATAATATTATAGTCTTAGATTTTATTTATTTGCCACTACTGAAGCTGTTGGCATGTGCAAACAAAGACAAATCCAGTTGCCAACACACTGCAAAGTGCTTTTCTTGGCACTACCCATTGGAGTACCAGCAGTCTTGGAACTCCTCAGCCCCTCCATTACAGCCCCTCAAGAAGCCACACAACCATGTTGGGGCCCAATATCAGTCTCAAAGAGTACAGTACACAATCCAGGTATCATAAACTGAGGCTTGGCCCCCTAAAATCTTCCAGAAACAAAACCAGTCAACTGAAATCACTTTGTACCAAAATCAAGCCCCAGGTCATCAAATCGAATAAGAAAAAAAAAAACCCATACAAAAGGCAGCAACTTCAAAAACTGAAGGAACATCAACCCACAAAGATGAGAAGGAACCAGTGCAACAACTCTGACAGTTCAAAAAGTGAGAGTGTCTTCTTTCCTCCAAATGACACACTAGCTCTTTAGCAAAGGTTCTTATTCAGGCTGAGATGGCTAAAATGACAGAAATAGAATTCAGACTATGGTGAGAAATGAAGATCACTGAGATTCAGGAGAATGTTGAAACCCAATCTAAGAAATTTGAGGATCACAATAAAATAATACAAGAGCTTCACAGACAAAATGGCTAGTATAGAAAAAAATGTAACCAACCTGATAAAGCTGAAAGTCACACTACAAGAATTTCAGAATGCAATTGCAATTATCAATAGCAGAATAGACCAAGTTGGGAAAAGAATCTCAGAGCTTGAAGACTGGCTTTCTATGATAAAACAGAAAGATAAGAATAAAGAAAAAAGAATAAAAAGAATGAACAGAACCTCTGAGAAAGGCAGGATTATGTAAAGAGACTAAATATATGACTCATTGGCATCCCTGAAAGAGATAGAAAGAATGGAAGCAACTTGTAAAACATATTTCAGTATATCACTCATGAGAACTTCCCCAACCTAGCTAGATAGGCCAACATTCAAATTCAGGAAACACAGATAACCCCCGCAAAATACTTCACAAGAAAATAATCTCCACAACACATAACCTTAAGATTCTCCAAGGTTGAATTGAAAGACAAAATGTTGGCCAGGCACAATGGCTCACTCCTGTAATCTCAGCACTTTGGGAGGCCAAGGTGGGTGGATCATGAGGTCAGGAGATCAAGACTACCCTTGCTAACATGGTGAAACTGGGTCTCTACTAAAAATGCAAAAAATTTTTAGTAGAGACATGCCTGTAATCCCTGCTATTTGAGAGGCTAAGGCAGTAGAATCACTTGAACTCAGGATGGGGAGGTTGCCGTGAGCCAAGATAGTGCCACTACACTCCAGCCTGGCTAACAGCAGATCTTTCAGCATAAACTCTACAAACCAAAAGAGATTGAGGGCTTATATTCAACATTCTCAAAGAAAATGAATTCCAGTCAATAATTGTATATCCAGCCTAAACTAAGCTTCATAAATGGAGGAGAAATGAGATCCTTTTCAGACAAGCAAATGCTGAGGGAATTTGCTACCACCAGACCTGCCTTACAAAGAGCTCTAACAAAGGACTGAATATGAAAAAGAAAGACTGTTATCAGTCATTACAAAAGCACACTTAGGGACACAGACCAGCGACACTATAAAGCAACCATACAAACAAGTCAGTATAATAAACATCTAACAACATGATGAAAAAATCAAATCCACACATATCAACATTAACCTTGAATATAAATGGGCAAAATGCCCTAATTAAAAGGCACAGAATGTAAGCTGAAAAAAGAAACAAGACCCAAAGTTACACTGTCTTCAAGAGATCCCATCTCACATGCAATGACACCCATAGACTCAAAATAAAGGAATGGAGAAAAATCTGTCAAGCAAATATAAAACAGAGAAAAGCAACAGTTGCAATTCTAATTTCACACAAAACAGACTTTACACCAACAAAGATCAGAAAAGATAAAGAAAGGAATTATGTAATTGTAAAGGGTTCAATTCAGCAAGAAGACCTAACTATCCAAAATATATATGCATCCAACACAGGACCACCCAGATTTGTAAAGCAAGTTCTTAAAGATCTACAAAGAGATTTAGCCTCACACAATAAGAGGGGAGACTTTGATACCCCACTAGATAATTGAGGCAGAAAATTAACAAATGTATTCAGGACCTAAAACAAACATTAAACCAAATGGATCTGATAAACATCTACAGACTCTCCACACAATTAACAACAGAATAGACATTTTTCTCATCACCACATGGCATTTACTCTAAAATTGATCACACAATTGGACATAAAACAAGCCTCAGCAAATGCAAAAGACTCAAATTAATACCAACCATCCTCTTGGACCACAGAGCAATAAAAATAGAAGACAAGACTAAGAAAATCACTCAGAACTATGTAATTACACGAAAATGAAACAATAAATATGGAATAAATAAATTAAGGCAAAAATCAAGAAGTCCTTTAAAACTAATGAGAACAAAGTTACAACATACAAGAATCTCTGGAACACAGCTAAAGCAGTGTTAAGAGGGAAATTTATAGCACTAAATGTTCATATCAAAAACTCAGAAAGATCTCAGTTAACAACCAACATCATGAGTAAAAAAACTAGAGAAGAAGGAGCAAATCAACTCCACTGCTAGCAGAAGACTGGAAATAACCAAAGTCAGAGTTGAACTGAAGGAGACTGAGACACGAAAAAATATTTGAAAAATTGACATATCCAAGAGTTGGTTTTCTGAAAAAATTAATAAAACAGACTGTTAGCTAGACTAATAAAGAAGAGAGAAGATTCAAATAAACACAATTAGAAATGACAAAGGAGATATTATCACTGACTCCACAGAAATACAAATAATAATCCGAGATTACTACGAACACTTCTATGCAAACAAATTAGAAAATCTAGAAGGAACTAATAAATTCCTGAATATACACACCGTCCCTGACTGAACCAGGAAGAAATTGAATCTCTGAAGAGGCTAGTAATGAGCTCCAAAACGGAATCGGTAATAAATAGCCTACCAACCAAAAAAATGCCTGGACAAGATGGATTCACAGCTGAATTTTACCAGATATCCAAATAATAGTTGGTATCATTTCTACTGAAACTATTTCAAAAAATTGAGGTAAAGAAACTCTTCCCTAGCTTATTCCATAAGGCTAGCATTATCCTGATACCAAAACCTGGCAGAGACACAACAACAAAAGAAAACTTAAGGTTAATATCCTTGATAAATACTGATGCAAAAATCCTCAGCAAAATACTAGTGGACTGAATCTAGCAGTACGTCAAAAAGCTAATCCACCACGATCAAGTAGGCTTTATCTTTGGGATACAAGGTTGGTTCAACACATGCAAATCAATACATGTGATTTAACACATAAACAGAACTAAGCACAAAAAACACATGATCATCTCAATCAATGTAGAAAAATCTTTTGATAAAATTTAACCCTTCTTTATGTTAAAAACTCTCAACAAACTAGTTATTGAAGAACTATAACTCAAAATAATAAAAGCCATCCATGATGATAAACCTACAGTCAACAACATGTTGGATAGGCAAAAGCTGGAAGTACTTCCAGTGAAAACAGGCACAAAGCAATGAAGTCCTCTCACCGCTCGTATTCAACATAGTATTTGATGTCCTGACCAGAACAGTCAGGCAAGAGAGAGAAATGAAGGACAACCAAACAGGAAAAGAGGATTGTATCTGTTTGCAGACAACATGATCCTATATCTAGTGAACCCTGTAGTCTTGACCCTGAAACTCCTTTAGCTGATAAACAACTTCAGCAAAATTTCAGGATAGAAAATCAACATGCAAAACTCACTAGCATTCCTATACATCAACAACAGCCAAACCATGAGCCAAATCAGAAACACAATCCCATTCACAACTGCCACAAAAAGAATAAAATACCTAAGAATACAGCTAACCAGGAAGGTGAAAGATCACTACAATAAGAATTACTAAACACTGTTCAAGAAAATCAGAGATGACACAAACAAATGGGAAAACATTCCATGCTCATGGATAGCAAGAACCTCTGTAGTCCCAGCTACTTGGGAGCAGGAGAATCGCTTGAACCTTGGGACGAGGAGGTTGCAGTGAGCTGAGATCATGCCACTGCACTCCAGCCTGGGTGACAGAGTGAGACTGCTTCTTAAAATCAACAACAGCAACAACAAAGCTTTTTAAAATTCATATGAAACCACAAAGGTTCCAATAGCCAAGGCAATCCTAAGAAAAAAGAACAAAGCAGGAGCATCATGCTGCCTGACTTCAAACTACACAACATGGCTACAGTAACCAAAATAGCATAGTACTGGCACAAAAACAGACACATAGACCAATAGAACTGAATAACAAGTGCAGAAATAAGGTCGCATACCTACAACTATCTGATTTTTGACAAAGCTGACAAAAACAAGCAATGGGGAAGGGACTCCCTGTTCCATAACTGGTGCTGGTATAATTTGCTTGCTTCATGCAGAAGATTGAAATTGGATCCCTTTCTTACACATATACAAAAATCAAACCAAGGTAGAATAAAGACTTAAATATATAACCCAAAACTATCAAAACCCTGAAAGACAGGCTTAGACAATATTATTCTGACACAGGAACTGGCAAAGATTTCATGAAAAAGATGTCGAAAGCAAGTAACAAAAGCAAAAATTAACAAATGGGATCTAATTAAACTAAAGAGCTACGGCACAGCAATAGAAACTATCAATAGAGTACACAGAAAACCTAAAAATGAGAGAAAATATTTGCAAACTATTCACTTGGGAAAGGTCTAATATCTAGCATTAATAAGAAACTTAAACAAATTTACAAGAAACAAACAAAAAACCCCATTAAAACCTGGGCAAAGGAGATGAACAGACATCTTTCAAAAGAAGACATATATGCAATTGAAAAGAATTTAAATATCACTGATCATTACAAAAATACAAATTAAAACCACAATGAGATACCATTTCACACCATTCAGAATAGCTAATACTAAAAAGTCAAAAACAATAACAGATGCTGGTGTGTTTGCTGAGAATATGTAATGCCTATATAACAAAACTACCGTTTGATCCAGCAATCCCATTCCTGGATATATACCCAAAGTAATAAAAATTGTTCTCTCATAAAGCAGATACAAGCATATGTTCATTGTGACACTATTTACAATAACAAAGACATGAAATTAACTAAATTCCCGTCAATAATAGATTGGATAAAGGAAAATGTGATACAGGTATACCAAGAATACTACATGTCCATCAATAACGGACTGAACAAAGAAAATGTGACACATATATACCATGGAATACTAAGCAGACAAAAAAAAAGAATGAGATCAAGTTATCTGCAGAAACATGAATGGATTTGGAGTTTATTATCCTTAGCAAACTAACGCAGGAACAGAAAATCAAATACCACATGTTCTCACTTATAAGTGGGAGCTAATGGATGAGAACACATTCATGCAAAGAAGAGAACAACAGAAACTGGGGCCTACTTGAGTGTGGAGAGTCAGAGGAGAGAGGATCAGAAAAATTGAGTACTAAGGTTAATACTTGGGAGACAAAATAATCTGTACAAGAAACCCCCATGACATGAGTTTACCTATATAACAAACCTGCACATGCACCTTTGAACTTAAAATAAAAATTTAAAAATAATAATTAAAAAATAAAATGAAATAAGTTCTTATTATGACTGTTCTCCTAATATTAGTTTTAATAATGAAAATATAAATATGTATCTTATATTGTAAAATATTTTATATCCAATTTTAAATTTTGCAATGTTGGACCATTGTTTGCTGTATTGTCATTATCATTGACATTATATTTTCTTCTTGACAGTGTACTTGATATTATAAACCAAATTCTTATATTAAAGACTCATTTAATTAAACAGTGCACTCTAAATATTTACAAAAATTTTTAAGCATCTTTCAAAGAAAATAATGTATGAACTAACTTATTTTTTTAAAACTACCTCTCAGGTACTATACTCACTACCTGAGTGAGGAATCAATACTCCAAACCTCAGTATCACACAATATTCCCAGGTAAAAATCCTGCATGTATACCCTATATCTAAAATAAAAGTCAAAAAGAAAACATACTTTATTAAAATCTTTGTGAATTGGCAATATCAAAATGGCATATACATCTACTGATTTGAATTAGCTCTTTTATGTAGTAGAAATAAAATACATTTGCTTCTTCTAATGCAAAGGCAAATTAAGCTAAATATGTATCTCTAAGATTACAGATCATATTTTTATACGTTATTTATTTTATTTCAATTGTTTAAGATTATTGGGAACCTCCTTTTGTCCACATTCCCTATTATCCCAAGAATAACAAATTATCTGTGTTTGGTATTTCAAATTGTACCACACAACTGAAGGATTTTCTTAAAATAAAACTTTAGGATTTTGATTTTCTTTATCATGTAAAATTTTTCACTGATAGGCTGAAGCCAGATTCCACTTTCTTAACAGATTCCCTAATGTTGCTTTTTATTATTTTCTTCAAAATAGTAATTGATCTGACATATCTAGGTTGGTGCCTTCTTCTTTCATTCTGATTGGCATTGTATCATCTCAGTCATTTTAAAATCTTACTTTTTCTTCAGTGTTATTATTTGTGTGATAATTTCTTCTGTATCCATACCTTCATTTTTTTTTGCCAGATCTCTATTTAAACCTCTTCTATGTATTCTATATTATACATGTTCTTAAATATTTTGTCAATTTGGTCTGTCCTCTGAGAAATATATTTAAGTTTATATTCTAGCCATTTTAAAACATTTAACATTGTGTATATATCATAATTTTTATTGCCAATGCATATTTTCTTTGACCCCCCATCTTTCTCCTCCTCTTCTGTTTCTTTCCTTCTTCCTTCTTCTCTTCTTTTCTTTTCCTCTTTCCTCTTCCTCACCCTTTTCTCCTTCTCCCCCTCTTTTTCTTCTTTACTATTTGTGATGGTTAATACTGAGTATCAACTTTGTTGGATTGACTGATACAAAGTATTAATCCTTGGTGTGTCTATGTGCATGTTGCCAGAAGAGATTAACATTTCAGTCAGTAGGCTGGGGAAAGAAGATCCACCCTTAATCTAGCGGGCACAGTCTGGTGGGCACAATCTAATATATATACATTCTATTAGTTCTGTCCCTCTAAGAGAACCCTGACTAATACACTATTGTTTTTGTTGAATTACTTCCCAAGATTCCCTGTGTAAGACAGTTTCTTCTTCTTTTTCTTCTTCTTATCTTCCTATAAGTTGTTAGCTTTTCTTGAATTTTCTGTTTCATGTTTCCAGTTTTTCTTATATATTTGATGACTGTTGGTGTTTTAAGTTTTAAAAACAATTATTTAAGTTGACATTATTGACTTATTTTGCTCTTGAATGAAAGACTGTTTCTCCTATAGATCTCTCCATTGGCATACAAAGCCAAACTTTTCACTCTCATTTTAAATATAATATTTCGTATTCCACAATAAATATTATCATTTAGTTTCAGTAGTATGTTATGTCTTGTAACACATGGTTCGTCAGTATCTCACTTTAAGAAGTAGGTCTCAAAAGCTTTCTAAACTGCTCCTGTAATTTGTTAACAACTTTGAAAAATCCAGAAGATTTTACTTCTCTACTTTTTAAGTTGCTATTAAGTTTGTTTCTTGCTTTGAACTTTAAATGAGTTTCAATAGTCACCTCTATCTAAGACCCGTGAAACAAGCCCAAGACATGAGGGATCATATGAATTTTTATGAAAATTTTACCCAGTGAACTATGAGATAAAATTTATTATCACTGAGGCAAAGCAGATGACATAAAATGTAGGATATTAAAGTAGACAGATAGCAGAGTAAAATTTCTATAAGCTGTCTACAAGAGGAATGTGGTATGCAAAGACACCAAAGAAGAATTTTCCTGTCATTAGTACAATCTGTGGTACTATTAATTGCCAGCTATTTTTTTACAGATCATTTCACAGAATATTTTCTCTATTATATAAAGATTAAATTACTTTAAATAGTATGTGAAATAAATCAGTAAATTTTAAGAAAATGAATAAACTTGAATGTAAAATATTATTACAAAACACTCATTAAACTACCTTCTTATCTATAAAACTATGACATACAATTTTTTTTGAATTTTTTAGAGATTATGTCACTGTAAATAAGCAGAAAGAAGAGAAAAAAGAAAAAAGTATGGAATAAAATATGGTGCTGTGATTTGCTACTGAATTGGTATAGGAGAGAACTGTGCATTTTATTGTAGGTTTGACAAGAGAGCAGATTATTTATTTAGATTATTTATTTATTTAGTTAGTTAGTTATTTAGTTATTTATTTTACTATTAAAGACTTTCTACAAAGAAATAAGTCCAAATAATTCATTATAAGATATTCTGTCATTAAAATATTAAAATAAAATAGTAAATATATGCCATTAGGAGGTCACCTAGTATAGTTATCTACAGGAATCTAAAGCAAGATTTTTTTGCAAAATGTTTAACATTGAAAGTTTCAATCAATTTAATTATGATATGGTTAGTTTATGTTTTATGTATGCTAAGTTACATTTTCCTTATTGGTGGTTGAAACAGAATCTATGAAATATTATAATAACACAGTTGAAAGGATCTGAAAAATCTTCAGTATCAAACTGTCTTGCAATGCTTTTATACCATCTACAGCCTCTAAAACATGTTTCTAATGAGTAAAACACATGTAGTTTTCACTTTATTCATATGCCTTTAAAATTTAACTAAGCAAAATATATTTTTTAAATTATGTTATCAATATAGTTTTATTGTAAGATTTTTATGAGGAATATGCTTACTTA
Source organism: Cacajao melanocephalus (assembly GCA_963573385.1). Lineage (NCBI taxonomy): Eukaryota > Metazoa > Chordata > Mammalia > Primates > Pitheciidae > Cacajao > Cacajao melanocephalus. Next base: position 7,845 of record CAUYLG010019001.1, on the reverse strand, counting down.
TTTACTTCTGTCTCTCACCACTTTGATCTGATTCTGCCATTCAATAAAATTGCAATGCTTGGATAAAAATACATAAGAATTAAAAGGTATAGACTCCTACTTATAATGATTAACAAATCAATAACTGATATTTCCTTCTTTCTATTTTTCAATAATAATTTCTTATTGATAGTGACTAGTAAATTATGCCCTGTAATTAATATTGCAGACATCATTTGCTATGATAACTTGTCAATTATAAATGAGAATATTGTTTTGTTTTGGCATCTGGCTTTCGCTAGAAACTTAAAGGTATCATAGATTATCAGTCATTTCTTCAGCAAGTATTTATTGAGCACCCACTACATGCTCTGCAGCTTATAAATTGCACTCTAAAAATAAAGTATGAATTACGGAATTTGCCTATATCCTATTAGAGGAACACTAGAGAAACCATATGTGCTAAAATTGTATGAGCTTTTTATGATTTATAAAAGAAGAAAAAATGTGGAGTTAGAGTCACTGTTAAATGACATTCAATTTAAAATTACTAACATTTAAATAATATTGCATAACATTTAATGCTGGAAGATGCATTTTAGTGATTTACATCCACATGACATTGCATGAAATCTACCTTTATCCACATTCAGTTTCTGGTTTTATATAAACTGTATATATTTCAATTCAGTTGTACATAAATTATGGTACTAAAATTGTTTTTATATCTTTAATTCCTTTTTGGAAACCATAAAAGTTTTGACATGTAAACTTAGGGAAAGTATTTCTTGAGCAATAATTCGATTACAACAACATTTCTGTAATTTCATTTAGAGATAAAATACTGGCCATCCTGGAAAATATATTGTTTTTGTTGTTTTAATAATGTAGTTCACATATCATCATGATTCATTTGTCTTATATTGGCAAGCATTGTTAGAAACACCACTCAGACAGATATCAATTTTTTATTATTTTTTGATAGGCACTACTTTAATCAGATACAGGGGATTAATTCAATACATGTTTAAATAGTTGTATAAGAGACTGAAAAAAATATGTAAAATTAACTTTTAACACATAAGATAATTCTTGAAGTGGAACATGCTAAAACTAGGCTTATTGCTAAGCAGCATCATTTGTACTGAACTTGGTCATTTTTTTCCCCTTTCAAAGTATAAAAGGAATTTGTTGAAGGTATGTATTTGTCTTTTTCATTTTTTTAAGCAAGAGAATATCAATATCTGATTTGTGTTTGTATAAGTTCGATCTAGCTGCTGATTTGATGAAAATAATATGTGTGTATACACTTACACACATGAAAAGCGGAAAATTTAGAGTTCCTAATAAATATTTTAATTTGGACAAATCTATAAGATATCTAAGAGGGCATGTCAAAAATGTATTGTAGTTGAAAATAAGAATCTGAACTGAAATCAATTACTTGAGCTCAGAAATAAGAGCTTCCAAAATGGAAGTATTACAAAAAGCAGTAAAAGTCATAATGCCTCTTTAGGACTGTGGTTAAACAAAAAGAGGTCACAGATCTAATCCAGAGAAGGTATTAGAGTTATAAAGTGGAAGAGGATACACAAAATAAAATTTAGATTGTCATGAGAGATAAGAGGAAAAATAGATTGTGATATTAATAAATCAATGGGGTGATTAATTAAGATAATAAAGTACTTCCATAAATATATTTTAGGAAGGGTGTGGCTTAGGAAAGTACAATTTCAATGGCCTGTTAGAGAAAGACACCAATTTGTAGAATGTTGAGGACTGAGTTGTAGATAAGTTACAGTAAGGTAAATTGTAGGTAAGTTGTATTAAGTCTTGTAAACATCTCTTTCCAGTGTGTGTGCAGGTGGAGGAATTTGGTGACACAAGTTACTGAGGAGAAAAATAAGGAGTGACATCCTTGAATAGGGTAGAGTAGTTAATATCAAAGGAAAAAGTGAAGAGCAAATTAGAGGAAAACATTGAAGTAAGTTTATTCTCTGTAATGGGAAGAATGGGTTCTATTCAGGCAATCTTTTAATAAGAGCATGAATATAAAAAATTACCAACTGTAAGTGATGATATAGAGTAAGTGGAAAAAGGAAATAATGCAAAGTAGTCATCCCAGGAAAAAAGCTAACAAGCTTTATAGGAAATGTTGTGAGATTAAAGTTGTCATCTAACCTGAGATTTTTGTGTGACAACATGTGGAACGTGTATGCAGGTAGCTTCAATTGTCAGGGAGATTTTTAGGCAAGATAGCTGGATGGGGAGGGAGAGAATATCAGAAGAGGAATGTGAGAAAAGCAGAGAAGAGGAAAGAAGTGAAGAAAAGAGAAAAGAAAAGAAAACAAAGGTTGAGAAGGAAAACAAAGAGTTTTGGATATTTGAAAATGAATTATTAAGAAGAAGCCATTCCAGATGCACACTGGATAAGAAGGACAGAGAAGACCCACACTGTCTCTGAGACAGTTTTGAAAGTATTAAAATCAAGTGCTCAAGAAGGTTATGTAGCAGTGGTGCACAAAATTATATAAGGTGAAGAGTAAAGTTGGAGGTGTATTCTTGCAGCAGAAAGCAGAAATAAGGATTTAGCAGTTTTTGATGACAACAAAGTCTAGATCATTGAGATTCAATAGAAATTAAATTTAAATATATGAGCCAACTTTAAAATTTGTGGCAGCTACATTAAAAAAGTAAAAAGAAACAATGAATTAAGTTTAACAGTATATTTTAAAGAATATATTAGGAATATTATTTCAACATTCCATCTATATAAATGAAACAATCTACATTCTTTTAGTCATACTAAATCTTTCATATTCATTGTGTATTTTATACTCATCACATCTCAAGTCCAAAGAAAATTTTTTATTACAAATACTTGATCTGTATTTTAGCTTTATGATATGTAAAGTTGAAATAGTTAAGTTAGGTAGACACACAAGGGTTCATGCCTGTGATCCTGGCACTTTGTGAAGCTGAGGCTGGTGGATTGGTTGAGTACAGGAATTTGAGACTAGCCTAGCTAACATGGCGAACTCTATCTCCACTGAAAGTACAAAACTTAGCTGGATGTGGTGGTGCGTGCCTGTAATCCCAGCTACTTGGGAGGCTGAGGAAGGGGAATCGCTTGAATGCAGGTGGCAGAGGTTGTAGTAATCTGAGATTATGCCACTGCACTCCAGCCTAGGTGATAGTGTTAGACTCTATTAAAAAAAAAAGTCTACGTACTTGCTGAAATCATTCTAAATATTTATATATTCTAATCACTGAATAAACTGTCAAAATTTTTAGTTCAACATTTATATATTATGCAATTGTTTTATCTATTTGAAAGAACTCGTTTGACTTTGGAGGAAAAACATATCTGTTATTTAATTTCAAAATTAGAAACACTAAATTCAAAGACATATCTTATAAGTTGAACAAAGACTCTAAAGTTGAAATGGTTGATAGAATTTAGGAAAATTTCCTGAAATGGTTGAAAGCATTTAGGAAAATTTCCTGAAATAACTGTATCTAAGACATCTTTCACTGATGATACTTTAGAAAACAGAGTAAACATAGTTGTAAGATGTCTTAGGCCATCGTGTGAAACAATAAGGAAATATCAAAATATCAGGCACTTATTTTAAAATCCCAATATATACAGATGTTTAATTTATTGTAACTGGAGCATTATCCATTGGGGTAGAAAGTATTTTATTTTCATGTATAATATTTAAGTTCTTTGTCAGATGTAGAAGCTATTAAAAATATATGTGATTAGTTTGATTTTCGAGGCCACAATTATACATTGTTTAATAACTTGGAAGTCCTTTGGTGCAAAACATAAATTACTAATTACAGTGTCTCATAGTACATGACTCATAGAACTGAAAAATATATATGAAATTTTTCAAATTTTAAATTAATTGAAGTTTGATGTTAGGAAAGTCTTATATTCTATCAGCAGTTGTTTGGTGATAACTCAAGACTTTTCACTTTTATAAAATATCATTTTTTATTGTATTTCTCATAATTTTCAAACAAAATTTCTAAAAATGAAATGAAAATTTACTGTTTTCAACCAAAAATGTCTATATGTGTGCATGTTTGTGTGTGTGTGTGTGCGCGTGTGTGTGTGTGTGTGTGTGTGTATAGGAATCCAAGTCCTTTATATAGTCTGACAGCTGCAAGCTGAAAATCTTTTAAAACTGAAGTTATTGTTGGACATTTATTTCTGATTTTAAGTGATTAATTTTATTAAATGATTTTTACTTGAGAGGAAATATCTAATGCAATTTACTTTGAATTTACAATAAGTATGTTTATTATACACTTTCTAATCTTTTAAAATATTTTTATACAATAATGAGTTTTCTTTCATTTGGCTATTGCAATTAATTCCAAGTAATAGACATTGTGAAATCTGCAAAAAACAAAAACAATTCTTCCAATATCTTTTTGTCTTCCCTATTTTAGTTGTAGTACTAGATTCTGCATTCTCCACTCAAGTCTACATTATTAGTGTGCTTTGGTTTTAAGCTTTAAAAATGTCTATAAAATGCCAAAGCTACTTAACGAGGAAAGAAACGATGTTGGAAAAGCTGGGTATCCATGTGCAAAAGGATAAAGTTACACCTTTGTATTACACCATATACAAAAAGGACTAAAGACCTAAATGTAAGACCTAAAAATACAAAATTTCTAGAAGAAAACATAAGGAAAAAGCTTCATGGCATTAGACTTGGCAATGAATTCTTGGATATAATACCAGAAGCACAGGAAGCAAAAGCAAAAATAGATAAATAGGACTATATCAATTTTAAAATATCTGTGCATCCATGGACACAATCAACAGAGTAAAAGGCAAACTACTGAATGGGAGAAAATATTTACAAATCATGTATCTAAAAATAGATATCTGAAGTAGCAGAATTCACAGAAATAGAAAGTCCAATGATGGTCGCCAGGTCTTGCTGATGGAGAGAGAGAGAGAGAGAGAGAGAGAGAGAGAGAGAGAAGGGAAAAAATGAGCTTTTATTTAATGAGTATAGGGTTTCAGATTTGCAAGATTTAAAAATTCAGGAGATCTGTTTTAAAACAATTTAAATATATACTTAACACTACTGAACCATACACTTAAAAATGGATAAGATGGTAAATTTTACGTTATGATTTTACAATAAAAACAAAAATGATACAACAAAACGAGACTAACACATCTCTCTCAATATCTACAAAAGAGTGTCATAGGCTTATCAAAACACTAGCAAGAGAACAAAGCCTATGATGAACATGTATTTTTAAATAAAATGCTAAGACTTAAAAATTTACGACCTATAATACTTTACTTAATTTACAATTAAAAATGTAAGAAATCATCCGGTTTAATTGCCAATTACTAATGTCATAATTAACACATTACCTTATGTTATTTGCATAACATGTGGAAATAAATCACATGTTACATTCATGCAAGTGTTATGGGATCTTTAGGGTGTCGCTATTCTGGCTGGAAAAGTCTGTGGCCAGTGGCTCCTTTGCCCAAGTTTTGCTCGGGCCCACTGGGCTCTTTCTGCCCACTTGGACTGGCAGGCTGTGCTCTGTTCACATTACCAGCCTGGGTCCCATGCCTGCCAAGGACGAGTCAGGCATGGAGTGGTAAGGAGGTGTATGGGCCAGTGTGGGGTCCAGACACTGCACAGTCAGATTCCAGCTGCTGCAGTGAAGTGGGCAGCTTCAGGTGCTGGCATGGGCGCCAGCTCTCTGCAAGGCTGAGAAAGAGAAGGAGAATATACAGCTGGACCAGGTATACCACAAACAGCTTCCACAGCTGGCACTGGGAAACATGATGGTGCTTGAAAGCTTGAAGATGCTAGGAACTGCAGGGTCCCTAAGAGAGAGTCACAGCCCTGGCTCAGGGAGCTCCCAGTTCTGTGCTCCCCAAAGGGACCGCAGCTCTTTCTCCTTCCCTTTGCCCATAATGTGGCAAGCAAGGGGCATGTCTCAGCCCTGTTTGTGTTACAGATTTTTAGGCTTGCCATTCGGTACATCCTGGGTTCTTGTCCTGCAACCAGGAAGAAAGAGGTACGCAGACAAGTGGAGGGTGACAAAATGAAGAGTAGCTTTATTGAGCAATAGAACAGCTCAGAAGAAACCCACAGGGGTAGCTCCTTTCCACAGCCAAGGTGTCCCAATGAGTGTTCAGCTCCTAGCAGAGGGTAGCTCCTCTCTGCTAGGCAAGTTGTCCCAGGACAACTCTCTGCTGCTGGTCATCCTGAGTAATGTGCAGTTATAAGAAGAGAGGGTAGCTCCTCTCTGCAGCTGATTGTCCCACTATCTGTTCAGCTCTGGCTAAGCCATGGCTTTTATAAGACTCAGAGGGGTGGACATGCTGGCCTATTGGTCCATGAGCAGCATGTTGTTCCCACGCCAGTCCGTGGGATTGACAGCCCTGCCCTCAGCCTTCAGGCCTTCCGAGGGCCTGAAGGTGGGGCCTCACTGGGGACCCGCTCCCTTCCACCCAGGAGCCTGTAAGCTTCCTGCTGCTGCCCATGGTGCCCAGGCTGCTTGTGCCAAGGGCACCTGCAGGTCCACACCGAGCTGCTCTCAGCCCCTCTTTGGCTTCCCCCTCAGGTTCATTAGAACCCAAAGTCTTGGGGCGGGGGGGACAAGACCGCAGGTGGCTGGAGTGCCAGTGCTGCTCCAAGTGTGCACACACCTGGGCTGTGACAGCGCAGATCCCACTTCAAGGTCAGAGCAGGTGCCAGGAGTGGGGAGAGGCCAGGCAGTGGAAGAAGACACCCCCTCAGCCTACAGGGACATGAAGGGTCTTCCTGGAGGATGCAGAGTGCAGAAATGCCAGGGTCATGCGCCTGGCAGGGTGGGGCTCTTGCCCACTCCATGGAGTGTGGCCCCATCCTAGGCCCGGTTCCACCTCCTCCCGCAACTCCCCTGCAAGGTGAGAACCATGAGGCGGGGCAAGGGTTAGGAGTGACAGAAGTTCTGGGCCTAGGAGCAAGTCTTGCCTGGCTGTGCGAGGGTTAGAACAGCACAGTTAGCTGCCTTGGGGATGTGGGCCACAGGGGACCAACTGCCGCCATTGCTGCTCCCACAGCTGCTCCTACTGCCACCTCCCTGGCCTCTCTGCTGCAGCCATCGGGATGCCAGCAGCCACTCTGGATGGCCTGCTGCTGCCATCACATGGACAGAAGTAATTTACGTGAAATTAATCTATTTACATCAAACCTATGATAATGTGTTTATATATAATATCAGAAATAGTGCCTAGGTCTGAATAATGTACTAATATATGACAGTACTATCTTATGTCTTGTAATGGTTTTAATGGAATATAATTCTACCAAAACAATTACATTCTATTAAATGGAAAATTATTTCACTCTACTTTTTTTTATTGCATTTTAGGTTTTGGGGTACATGTGAAGAACATGCAAGATTGTTGCATAGGTACACACGTGGCAGTGTGATTTGCTTCTTTCCTCCCCTTCACCTATACCTGGCATTTCTCCCCATGCTATCTCTCCCCAACTCCCCACCTCCCGCTGTCCCTCCCCTATTTCCCCCCAACAGACCCCAGTGTGTAGTGCTCCCCTCCCTGTGTCCATGTGTTCTTATTGTTCAACACCCACCTATGAGTGAGAACATGTAGTGTTTGATTTTGTGTTCTTGTGTCAGTTTGCTGAGAATGATGTTTTCCAGGTTCATCCATGTCCTTAAGAAGGACACGAACTCATCGTTTTTGATGGCTGCATAATATTCCATGGTGTATATGTGCCACATTTTCCCTGTCCAGTCTATCATCGATGGGCATTTGGGTTGGTTCCAGGTCTTTGCTATTGTAAACTGTGCTGCAATGAA